>VZRZ01007410.1:455270-505594 GCA_013398175.1 Climacteris rufus | reverse complement strand
TACAAGAGAAGAAATTTTAAGCCGGGTTTTTTGTTTTTTTTTTTTTTTTTTTTTAATTTTTTATTTAGCTACTACATGTGCCTAACTCCTCATCAAAATGGAAAATGAAAATAAAGGTTGGAGTATTTATAATTTCCCATGCAAGAGACTTCGGGATTTTTGAAAACCTCTAGAATGCCACATCACTGCTATCACAGCTTCCAAGGTAGAGATGGGCAGGACAACCACAGGCACTGCCTCACAGCCAGTGTAGGAACTCCTCTACGGCTAAAATACAAGTCATAGCCACTTAAGGCACAGGTTTAAAAATCAGGAAACTTTCTCTATGTCATGTTTTGAAGAAGATCTAAGTGTTAAACTCCAGATATAATAAGGCCTATTTTTACACAGACTAAGGACATTTTTAGTACTTTCACAAGGAATAAATAAGCATTAAAAGAACTGCAGCTATCATTAGTTTTGTCAATAACAGCTTTTAATACTGCCACAGTGAGAAAATGGGAGTCTAAATCCAAGATTTCCTTAATTCAATGGCTTTGCCTTTTCTTCTTCATATTTTACCGCAAGTCCTTAATTCTTCTTCAACAAATTTCTGAGTGTTTTTTAGTTGTTGTGTGACAAAATGTGTCTTTTATGCTGAAAATCCTCTGCTCTGGTACCTTGTGCATATTCTTGTGAACAACATATATTGAGCAAGAAAGGTCTTCAGTAGAGGAAAAACTAGGTTTATTTTTTTTAAGATAATTTTGCCTGGATGCAGGGGTTTTTAAGGTTTTATTTCCTTGATAGTGCAAAATGGGGGAAAAAATGAGGAGGAATAAAGTAATAAGGAGGGGAAAGATTTCAAAACCAGGATGTTAAATTTATTTTTTTTTTCAGGATTTTCAGTGGTAGAAGATCAAACTCTTGACAATATGCAGATTGAGAACAGCTTCCTATAAGCATGATCCTTCTCTTTTGAGTGTCTCATTTGCACACAGTTATGAGCATATTTGTTCTGTATATGGCAATACAGAAGATGAGATGGAAGGTACATTGTCCCAATGAGGTACCAGGATTTCCTCCCTCTCCTTGCCAAGTTAGCTGGTTACAGTGGCGGTAGCTGCATACCTGTTTTCACTACTACAGTCTTCCTTGTCTCTCAGTTGTGACTTAATGATTTTCTCAGTTAAAGCAGACAAAAATGAGGATCTGTTCCACTATGGGTGTTTAAGCATAGCAGATGTGTGTATGTGGATACAGAGTACCAGGATTTCTTTTCTGAGTTTGCAAGTGATGCCACCTGGAAAGAGCTTAGAAAAAGACAACAGTTTAAATTTCGTATCAGGTATCTAAATATAACTCTCCAGTTTCCTTTTTCTAATTTCTCTCCCATCAGCCTACTTTCTTATTTTTTCATCTGGCAGCCTCTTTGCATGCACGTGAATGACGATTCATATGTTTCAGAAGATGTTGTTTTCAACTTTTATTAATGTTTCCCAACTCATTCTCTTGTTTTCCTACTGACAGGCTGCCAAAATCACCCTCTGATGAATTCTAAAAGGGTCTGGGTAGCAGAAATTGGACCCAACATTTGTTGCAGATAATTACTTGATCAGATCTTTGTCACAGAAAATATTTGACAGCCCACACATCTTTATTTCTTAGCAGCCCACAACATAGGACTATCAGAACTTTTCTTTCACTAAGTGAAAGAAGCACATGGCTAGATCAAAGATACTTCATTTAATTGAGTAACATACTTGATTCTACACAATTTTATGTTGATTCATGTGGTTCAGCTTAGGCTGGTATTTACACCATGTCCAAGAGTGTACACCTCCTGCTTCTGGGAATGATACACTGTAGTGGTAATCAAATCTGAGTTGTTTCATCCCTGATATCATTCAATATAGCATTACCAGTAATAGCCTGCCAAGGAACATTTCTGCTAAGTTCCAAATCTAGGTCTTGAATGAAGCAAAGGAAAAAAAAATATTCCAAGAAACCAGCTAGAGATTGTGCTCTGATTGCAATCTGTTTCGGGATAGGATTTCAGAAATTTAATAACTGCTATGTGAATACTCATAGATATAGACATGATCAATAAAGTTCATAATTTATGTTTTCCACTTGTGAAGTTTGGTTGAATTTGATTTATGATTTTTTTTCCTAGCAGCTTTGGACACAATATTACACATTTAAAACAGACAGTCAATTTATAGTATTTAATTTAAACAATGCTGGGATATTGTACAAAAGTTGAGGCCACAAAAACAAATCCTAAGTCAGTGTCAGAAAAAAGTTTCTTTCTGAAAAAAACCGTGAGGTTAGAAGAAAATACAAACCAAAAAGCATAGGAGAAAAAGGAATTTGATTTTAAAACTATTGGGAAAATAAAATAATCATAAATGCAAAGCCCATCAAATAAGAACTGGATAAGGAAGAAAACAACTTGATGCCTTGCAGAGGAGCATAGGGTTAAGGAAAGAAGAGGGAACAGGATTATATGACTGTAATACCTTTTATAAGTAGCACCTTACCAAGTTCTTCTGACATTCTTAGGATACAGGCATTTCTTCTGGCTGTGGGATTTTAAATGTTCAGTTAAAACTGAAAGTAAGGAAAAAATGCAACTAACCAAAAGCCAAGGAGAAATCAGAAGGAAAGTGAAATAGGGCAAAGAAAGGAAGGTAAGGCCCACGCAGAGTAAGATTCTACAAGGCTTATGGCAATACTATACTTTTTTCTCTTGATTGTTGACTATGTTACAGCTGTGTGCTATTCCATGTATTTGGCAGATATTTACTCCTCACCTTGCTCACATTCATTAATTGCTAGTTCTCAGGAAGGAAGGCTGGTTGCAGCAACTTGAAAGAATTAATCTAATTTTTTTTGGTATCTTTATTAACCATTGTTCTTGGTAGCTGAACTTCAACTACAGGTTGCAATAACCTCACTGATATGCGGTTTGACATCTGTTACATTTTTTTATTTATAAGATTTCCTGTACAAACACCAAATCATTATGTACAAGCCTTTCTGTCCCAGTCTAGTATAGCCTGAAGTCTTCAATTAGTCTGCACATATGAGCACCTACTGGGGTATTCTTTTAAACCTTGTTTGCACCTGAAAACATTTGAACCAGTTGAGGCTCAGTGCTGGAGTGTAGGTTAAAGTGTGTGCTGTGTGATTTTTTTTCAGAGGCAAAGCTAGAGCTCTTGATGTGAAGGTAAAGGAGTTGTAGGTCATTAAACAGCATCATGTACTCCAGAGGACATACATTTCCTGACAAACATCTTGTGTGAGATATCCCTTCATCTGTTAGTTAGTCCGTTGATAAGAAATGCAGCAGTGAAAGCTCAACTCCATCATGTTCTTGTAGGCTAATGCTAAATCATCAGCACCCTTGTCTTCAAACCTTGACTGATGAATCCTCACAGCAGACCTGCTTGTGAAGTACTTATTATGTTTGTGTTATTGTCTGGGCAAACAGGAAAGCTTAAACCAGTCATTTAGGGCTCAGACACTGTTGGACTCCTCAGACAGAAGGATTTCTGACCGAACACCAAACCAATAGGTTAATCTTAAAATAAGCCTTTGTGGAAGGAAAAATAATACTCGGTGGTAGGGTAAGCACAGTCAAAATGAATAAATAATCACTTACCTGCAAGGCATTAAAAGAATTATCTTTAAAAGGTTAAACAAAATAAAGAAACAATTTTTTTTTTTTAGTTTATTAATCAAACAAAGCCTTATATGTACATAAAATGACTGCAACCCTGGGTTCAGAAATTAACCCCTGCATAAGTTTAGAAACTGTGTGGTTCTTTGAAAAAAAGGAAGTCAAAGGATTTGAGTCCCCTTTGTCTTCTGATAAGTGGTTGTGTTTGAAAGAGACTTTACTCCTAAACTTTAAAATTGTATTTAGGTAAAACTGTCTTCAATTATACTGAAAACTAGTATTGTTTGATAAAATCTTGTTCTACGCTGAATTCAAAGGGGAATTTATTCTTCATAAGACTCTAGAACACAAAAATAGAAGAGTACAAAATTATTCAAACAATCTGCCTATAAATTATGGAAAATCAGGCAGAAAAATCAAGTAGAAAATAATAAGAACACTTACCAGATGACAGTCATACTAGCCCAGTCTTGGATCTTGCAGCAACCCTATCGATACAAGAGGATTTTTAATTTTTCCAGGCTCTGGAAGTGTTTTCTGGCTGTGTATGCTGCTGGGAATGTTCAGTCTACAAACAATTGACACTGCACCCTACACATATCAGAAAGGCTGAGGCCTTCATCTTCTTATTGAGAGGGTCTAACACCAGGGGAAAAAAAAAGGCTATGTACCATACTGTGTGTGCACAATAAGACTCTGTCTTTTGGAAAACTCTTTGCCAGGCCTTCAACAACAACTTGGTTTTAATCTTCGTTATTTTCAGCCCTTTATTTTTTTTAAAAGCCACAGTGAAAATTGACTATATCTGGGTTCAAGTTTGCCAAAACCTATCACATACAAATTATAGTAATTAAGAAAAAACAAAAACGAAATAAACAAAAAACAAACCTCCTCAAAATGTGCAGCCTTCATTTCTGACATTTAGGATGAGTCAAAATTATTTAGAAATTTATGTGTGAAACATGGAAAGAGAGGGAAAAAAAAATCACTGGTTCTCAAACATCATGTTTCAATCAGACCAATTCCTGTTTTCGTATTAGACCAAAATGGTACAACTGGGGAGCACAGCATGACAGAAGGATACATCCAAGCACATTTCTTTTCATGATCTTTGTGTTATCGCAGAGTGTAAAATGTTCTTAATTTCTAATAGGATCTTTATTTACATCTGTCCCAAATAGCATTTCAGTCTGTAGATCCTTAACTTAAAAGTTAAGGCCTGAGCATTAATAACATAATTCCAACTGGGCAATAAAATAGGAATCAGAATGTAAACCAAACTAGTAACTGGTAATTTTTTGAACTAAGAAAAGTGGTGAATTCTTTAGAAAAATTCTTGTTGTCACTTTTGCTTCCCACTTCTTGTTAGCTCTGTCTTTAAATATGGCCAGAAGGATAAGGCTTGACTTAACACTGAGAGCTTTCTAGACTGTTGAAACATGGTTTCATCACCAATTACAATATCCACAAACACCTCAAATATTAATGATATTAGTACACGAAAAGCTGATGCAATAGCTATCTTAAGATAGGCCAAAAAAATGTGAGGGAAGTTGGCAAGTAGCAAGGCTTGTCAAAGGCTGTGAATGTGAGGAATACTGTATTATGGCAGAATTATAATTGCAGCGATTTTT
Organism: Climacteris rufus; assembly: GCA_013398175.1. Lineage (NCBI taxonomy): Eukaryota > Metazoa > Chordata > Aves > Passeriformes > Climacteridae > Climacteris > Climacteris rufus. The sequence goes on along the minus strand of VZRZ01007410.1, from coordinate 500,296 downwards.
CAAATGTGAATAGCAAAACAACCACCTGTTAAATCATATTGATTTAAATCACAAAAGCTATTGAATTTTCCATAAGCAGCTGGATGTTCTGCTGTCATATGTTTTCTAAAAGAGAAAGTAAAATGAAACTGTAAGAGTCAGACACTGTGAGAGAAACCGTGCAAAAAGAAAGGTATGGAGCTCCCATTATCTCTTGGGATGACATGCCTTTGCAGGATAATTGCACTTTGGATTGGCTTTCTGCCTCTGGCACTTTGTTTGGAAGATTATTTTATTTGTCCCTTCTCCCCCAACTTTTCCACTCTATTATTTAAAACCTAATTATCTTATGAAATACAAGTTGCCAAGCTGGGCAACTTAATTTTCCAATCTGCAGTCTCCATTACTGTCACTTGCCATTTTTGATGCAGGAAGACTTGCAGGGAATAGTTTTGCCTTTATGAGTAGTTCTCCAGCCCACCAAAATCCAGAGTTCAGACATGGCATGAGAAGTTTTTGCCTGAAGTGCATGCTACACCCTTTTTTTTTCTTTCAGGCTTTGACAGAACAAGGAATCTGAGATCACATTATGGTAGATACTGGGAAAATAAGACAGATCTAAAATGGTGTGTGAAGGCCTTGCTTGAATAGAGCAGATGCCTGCCCTGATGGTGAATAGCAACTGCATGGAACCAAGCGGGTACGACAGATCCTGCATCTCTCTGATTTCCAAGATTTGTAGGACTACACAATACACAGTCCATGAAACAAGAAACGAAACGGTGAGATTTTAATATCCTTGAGTAGTCAAAGATAGTTTGCTTGTGGGGTGTTTTTCCCCTAAATGTTATCTCCTCTCTTTTTATTCTCTTCTTCACTTCTCCTCCAGTGGAGCAAACCACAACCTTCTGAAGGCAAATGGCCTCTGTATCCTTTTTGCCTTTTAAATAGAAATTACTTAGCCCACATCCCACACACTTCCAAGATAAGGTGAACAAGGTAAGACCTAAAAGCACTGATATATTTTTAGCTTGTATCTGCCTTCATGTTAGTATTTTGGTGCTGTTATGGAATGAAAAAAAGAAATCACAATAAAACCCCAACATATGGTACAGTTCTCAAGGCTATTTATATTATGGATGGACCCAGAAAAAAAGATCAGGCCAACATACACGTTTGCATAAATGCAGGTAGCTAAAGGTTATGAAGATGGATTCATATTGAATTTCCAGCACCACTCTAGATGCAGTGTAGATTATTTTTTTGTGTATGTCTCTGCCAATATGTTATGCTTGTTTGTTTTTAGAAAGCACCACAGTAAATCCCTTTCTGGTTCAGAGAAAATAGCTTGTGTCCAAGAAAAAAAGAGACAGCCTACCTAGGATTACTGAAATTCTAACACTGAGAAATCAAGAGCCAACAGCTTGGTAAGGAGTATGTTCTGATGCCACATTTCTGTGCTTATGGGTGAAGGGTGAAATAGCATCTCATTTGTGAGCCTTATCCAGCACCAGTTATTCACATTTGTCTTTGCAGAATGCATTCTCAAACAGAGAATATAAGGACTGAAAAGCGGAATGAAGGGTGAATAATTCAAAGAGGAGACCATCCCCTCATTGAGGTAAATTCATCTTTAGGAGAGTTTTACCAGATGACACATGCTTAAGTTTTCATCTGGAATATTATGTTAAATTTTGTTATATAATATTGTATTATCTTGGGCAGTTTTTTGCAGTCTGTGGAGTTCTTCTTGTTTGCCTTTGGTTTAAACCTATGTAGCTCTGTAGATTTCACTGGTGACATTTTATACTGTGTAAATTAAGTTAGCATCCAACATTTTCTTTCTCTGACCTGCTCAATTATCACATTTCCTCCTTTATGAATCTCTGACTGATGTGTTCACAGCAACAGTACTCACTGCACCACTTGTGTATTGTTATTGGGTTAATCTGGGGAAGAGAGGGAATTGACAGCATTGCAAAGTGCAGCAACAAAAGCAGCTTATTTAAAAAAAAAAAGCTAATAACTTTTTTGGGGATACTTCAGGATAATGGAGCAAAAGCTTTCACTTTCAAAATGCAATTTTAGTGACAGAAACTGAAAAACAGACAACCCGTGGTTCCTAGTGTATCTGCTCTACCTGACTCTAAACCAGATCTACTGAATGCAAGGTGATCTTCCCAACAGAGTTGCTTATAAGCTCAGCTGAAAATATGAAATCCAAACTGCTCTAATGAGAATCAGTAAGAAATTCTGCAACTGAAACTATTCCTTTTTCAGTGGAATGTGGCATTTTGTCACAAAATGTTTCTCAGGAACAGCACAATTTTAACCAATTTTTCAAGCAGATATATTGTCTTGAAAGTAATTTCTGATGCTGCTGGATGCTGATGGCGCAGAAAGAAGAGCCAGAGACAGCTGTTCAGGTTCAAAGGAAAGGAAGGAAGGAAGGGGGCACCAGACCCACCTTCTTTAATTCTTATATACTATTTTGGAAATCACTACTCATTGGAGGAAATTAGTTCTTCCTCCTTCAACTACAGTGGTCAAGGGAAATGTCCATCAAGGGTCTGTGTCCATGAGAAAGGAATGCACATGATAAGATAGTGCTACAATAACATGGCTATGTTTACAGAACAATAACCTTGAAAACTAGCTACCATGGGATAGCTATTTCAGCTGCAAAAAGCAAGGCAACAAATTTCCAGTGATCAGAAACTCAGGCTTAAGCCAGCTGTTGTGAAGGCACCTGGTTTCCCAAGAGCTCCCCACAGCTATTTTGGAGAGAACAGGTGGGTTAGTCTGCCTGTGTATCCAAGTTCTTTCCATATTTATAGCCAGCCAGGTGATCAGGCAGGTTTTGGTGCTGATTGGGGAATCATGTTAGACTGCCTAGAGAAAACTTAAATGTAATGTCAGTGTTTGGGCTTTCCTCGTAACTCTACAGAAATGTAAATAAGAAAAAAAGAGTAAGTTTTTTAAAAAATTACATTGACTAAATATTTTAATTTTCTTGTAATAATTTTGGTTTGTGTTTCATTACTCTAGGGCTTAGTTTGCAATGACTAACAGGCAACCAGAATATTTCTAGCAAGGTGGCAGTTCACACAAAAGTCCATAGTTTCTCCATTTCCTGCTTGATTCCCAAATTTTTATCATTGTGCTTGATGCTTCAGTATTTTCCAGTTATGTCTGGTGAGACATGAAACAGCAGTGAATGCAGTCCGCTATTTGGTTGTCTGCTGTATTAAGAGTGTTCCTAGTAATTCGATGGTGGATTTTTTTAGCAATTAATTATTTTTTTAAGATACCACACTCTATTTCTGAGTTATTTAATCCTCAGGTTAATCCAGGTGACCCGTCACTTATTTTGCAAACAATTGAGGTACATTTTAGTCTTTCCTTCTTTTTGTCACTCAAAAATGGTGTCAGTGTCTTTAAATAGATAACTTGAACTTTCAGTAGGATGCCAGTTCCCACCCTCCAAAATGAAAAAAATTTCTGATACAATTTTGATTATAGGAGGCTTCTTTGGATACTTACACAGTTTTGTGCGCTTTGTTATAGGAAGGTTTTAGCTTGAAAATAACCTGTGAGCTTTGTTATACAACGGCTTTAGCTGGGAAATACCCTAGACACAGGGTATTTTTCTGGGTTGGTAAAAGTACTCAAACCCCTAGAGGTAATTCTATTATGCTGTGCCTTGTTTTTGAAGAAAGCTAGATTCTTCACAGGCCCAATCTTGGTGATTCTCTTCTGACATCCTGTCTGCCTTAGCACAGTGCTTTTATTCCTGGACTCTGCTTCCCATAGGCTCCAGCACTTGTGCACATCAGCACTTCTTCTGTGTTACACTTGATGAGATAAAAGACAAATTCTTCCAAACAGAAAAACTCCATATTTTTCTCATTTAATTTTTGCTAAGTAAAAGTTTACTGAAATTGATTTTATTCAAATGAAGACACAAAAAAAAAATAAAAAGAGAAAAATACATTGAAGGTTTGCATTATTGCATGATATTTTTCAACGTCACAGACAAGCCTTCAGTTTGCGATCAATGTATTGATTTATAAATACTGAAGATCTGGCCTGAATAAAATTAACATGTATATATGCCTGTCAAAAAGCAGTGATCTTGTAAGAAAATATTCTCTGCTTGTTATCAAGTCTGTAACTGTAGCAGATTCTTAATGTTGCACTTAGAAACCTTGTATTTAAAATGTACTTTAGTACTTCAGCGCCTTCTGTGCAATAAACCAGCTAGTCAGGTGAAAAAATCTGTATAACATATTGGTGATATAATCCTTGTAAAGCTAACTTCTGTTAGGTAGAGGCTGCTAAGCACACAACAGACAAGAGAGAAGGGAAAGAGAAAAGTTGGAAAATGTTGCCAAAATGACAGTAAATGTTAATGATCCAATCACAAAAATTGTCCTTCAAACTGGAGTGTGTAGTAAATAGCAATGAATAAATGTACTTGTCAGGAAGATTTGATTTGTCTAGCAAATACTTACTGACATATACACTCATTTACTACTATATAGCCTTTTGAAAATGCCATTCCAGCAGAGCATAAAAAAGGTTATTTAGATTAAGTATAGCAACAAGATGAGTAGCATACCGAGTTCATTGGACTACAGGCACACTCATTTAATACCCAGTGCTCCGTTACTCTGAATGAAGCTGTCCCTGAAAAAAACAATAGGAAAAAAACAGCAAATGAAAACAAACATAATTATTTATAAAGAAAAATATGAGCTTCAGTGTAATGCCTTGTACCACCAGTATCTCCATTCAGACCCTGAATAATAGTGCTGGAAAGTGCGAATAAAAGTGCTGCATCATATTAGATGGTGCAAAAACCATCACTACCCTCTTCCCTCCCCCGCTACCTGACAGGAAAATTGTGCAACTAAAAATTCAACTTCATGAGTACCATTTGAAAATACCTTACAGTGAAAGGAAAAGAACGAGGCAAATCCAACTTTACATGGCATTCTTAGGCCTACCTTCCTCATTCAGGGGAATTACATGAGATGGCCACATTCTGCACTCAGTTGCACTTTGGTTTTATTTGAAGAATCCCTAGACAGTAAAAAAGTTGTCTCACTTTTAGATTCATTAAAGCAATACTAACACCTCATGATGTACCACTGGCTTTAGGTTTAATGACTATGTACCAGTTTCTATTTTTTCCACTCCTTCTCTTAACCTTTTTTGCCATCTCAAGTCACCTTAGGTCTTTCTATAGAGTTTCTACTGTTATAGGTTAACAGCTTCACACTCTCTTCCTTCATCCCAGGTTTTTCTCAGGAGCAGTTCAAGCATGACTGTCAGGTCAGTCATTATTATGATTGCTTCCTCACATGCACGTAGTATAGATCTGACACAGGAAGAAACAAGGAACATCAAATTAAATCCAAATCCAGAGGCAAAGGAATGCATGTGTATGCATACATACAGCTATAAAATAAGGTAGCAGCCCTTTCACATTTGTGAGCAGTACTACTGTCCACTACAATAAAAAATAAGTGCAGAATAATCAGATGGCAGTATATAAGATAATATAGGACTATGCCAGGAGTTTTCGCTATTATGCTTTTTAACAAGTAATCAGATCAGTTGAAAAGGCAGGAGATGTGGAGAGCACAGGAGGAACAGAAGGATATGTTCTTTCTTCCTTCACCTTCCTTTCTCCAGATCCTGCTCTGCTGTCATTCTGAGAATGAGGACCAAGTAAATTGACTTATGCTCCTATGAAGCCTTGAATTGGTACCATGTTGCAGCAGTAGGACTACACACACATAATCTCCAACGTATTTTAAAAAGCTTGTGTCCATAGTTTACCTGCTCATGCATTCCCTGTACAATTTATTGGAAAATAGAGGCATTATTTTTTCTGTAGCGCTTTTCTTTTCTTTTCTTTTCTTTTCTTTTCTTTTCTTTTCTTTTCTTTTCTTTTCTTTTCTTTTCTTTTCTTTTCTTTTCTTTTCTTTTCTTTTCTTTTCTTTTCTTTTCTTTTCTTTTCTTTTCTTTTCTTTTCTTTTCTTTTCTTTTCTTTTCTTTTCTTTTCTTTTCTTTTCTTTTCTTTTCTTTTCTTTTCTTTTCTTTTCTTTTCTTTTCTTTTCTTTTCTTTTCTTTTCTTTTCTTTTCTTTTCTTTTCTTTTCTTTTCTTTTCTTTTCTTTTCTTTTCTTTTCTTTTCTTTTCTTTTCTTTTCTTTTCTTTTCTTTTCTTTTCTTTTCTTTTCTTTTCTTTTCTTTTCTTTTCTTTTCTTTTCTTTTCTTTTCTTTTCTTTTCTTTTCTTTTCTTTTCTTTTCTTTTCTTTTCTTTTCTTTTCTTTTCTTTTCTTTTCTTTTCTTTTCTTTTCTTTTCTTTTCTTTTCTTTTCTTTTCTTTTCTTTTCTTTTCTTTTCTTTTCTTTTCTTTTCTTTTCTTTTCTTTTCTTTTCTTTTCTTTTCTTTTCTTTTCTTTTCTTTTCTTTNTCCTCTCCTCTCCTCTCCTCTCCTCTCTTTTTTTCTTAACTGATTGTGAAGTCAATTATACAAGAAAATGATGAAGCTGAATAAAACTGTAAAACACCCAAATCTGTTAATTTTTTGGATTTTGGGTTCATCGTTTTTTTGAGGGCTTGACAAAACTTTTTCATTGAAACATCCTTTTTATTCAAAAACTCATTTCTGTGAAAAAACCTCAAAGTTTCACACAAAAATACTTTGTCTGGTTACATTCATAAACAAAGATTCATAGAAACCTTTTATCTTGTCCATAGGTATACCTATGCATATGGTATACCTATATATAGGTAACCTCTTTTATCCTGTGCATAGGTATGCTCAAATAAAGTATCCCCTGGATATCTGTGTGTGTGTCTACAGGAGCTGATACATAAAATCACAGAATTATAGAATATGCTGAGTTAGAAGGAACCCATCAGGATCATTAAGTCCAACTCCTGGCCCTGCACAGAACACTCCAACAATCACACCATGTCCCTGAGAGCATTGTTCTAATGCTTCTCAAACTCAGACAGGCTTGGGGCTGTAACCTTCCCCCTGGGGAGCCTGTTCCAGTGCCCAGCCACCCTCAGGATGAAAAATCTTTTCCTGATATCCCCCCGACTCAGCTTCATGGCATTCCCTTGAGTCCTGTCAGGGATCATGAAAGTGAAGGGATCAGTACATGCCCCTCCACTTCCCCTCCTTAGAGGATATTGAAGACCATAATGAGGTCTCCACTCAGTCTCTTCCAGGCTGAACAAATCAGGTGACCTCACTCCCTCCTCATAAGGCTTCCCCTCCAGGCCTTTCCCTCCTTCACCACCTTCATGGCCCTCCTTTGGACTTTTTCTAATAGCTTAAAGTCACAACCCATAGCATTACTTCTGCCTCTGTCTGTGTCTCTTTTTTCTCTCCTCCTCTGTTCATAGCAGTATGTTTTTCTTGGATGCTTCACTGTAAAGCTGAATTATGTGCTTATATGCAGCAAAAAACTCTATGTTCGCAGTCTGAGCTTGATTGAAGGAATGGAGTTTGGCTGAGAACTCTTAGTATGAAACTTCCTTGAGATTCAAATACAATTTATTTTGGACTAACAAGGTTACTCAGGATTCTCCCTTTGCAAAGACTAAAATGTCAGGTGACACCTTTATCATAAGTCCACTTCCAGCCTGAGGAAAAGAGGGACAGTTAACAGGCAGATCCAAAGCCTACTGAGAAAAATAAGAGCCTTTGCACTTTTCAGTGCCAGTGGGAATTGGCCAGTAACTGAAGGACTGAATTTGGGTTCCCTCCTTATCACCTTTATGCAGAACTGTGAATCGCCATTTCAGTCTTCTCCTCTTCCAGCCAAGCCAGTTGTTATTGGAAAACTACATACAGCAATAAAGAGCCCTGTCCTTATATAACCCACATCAATAAATAACTCACTTCTAATTGAAATTATAGAAAAGGTTTACTCTTCTACTGCCCATTGTGAGAATACAAAACACAAAATCTTATTAAATTATTAAGCAGAAACAGATCCTTTTAAATTCCCTGTGTAGTACTCACAGTATGATGCAAAAGCCTTATTTCCCTTTAATTGGCTTATCTATAAAAATGATAATTTTCAGACAGTTAGTAGTAAAATCCCTTAGGACTTCAGGAAGCATAATTCCCTTTTTAAAATTCTCTACATTTATTAATGAACTTGAAAAATAACACTTAAAATTGCTCGATAGGTTTTCCCTCCTGTGCATTGTACTCTCTACAGACTTTAGTGGTGAACTTCAGGCAGTTCTTCCTAATTTTTACCCCCAAGCTATGTTTCCCAAGTGCTAACCTGGATAATCACTGTTAAATTCTGCCCATTACACGTTTTTGTGAAGATGGAAGGTTGCATATCAGCTGTATTTCACCAAAGCCAATACATCAGAGGGATATGGTACAATGCAGGCAAAAAGACATGTTCAGCCTAACTTTCATCACTGTGTTTCAAGTGTGCACTTTCTTATTTTCATATTAAAAGAGAACAACTGTATTAAATTCATTTTTGTCAACCCAGTTTACATTAAGGGAAATGGGAAGGTGCAAAACCAGACACTCTGTCAACTCTTGTTTATCAGGACTGCCTTTTCTTGTTTTGTCATCTCTATAAGACCCAGCAGTAGGGTCTAGACCTGTCATTGGATTCTTCAGTATTAGTGCAATGCAAATGAAAGTTGTTAATAATCACTAGGAAGGCACAAGCTGTTCACATATTCTACAAATGATGTCATATTTTGAAGACAGCCAGAAGGAATGGGATGTTTTTCTTTGCAAGCTGACACATCACTTAATCTTTTTCTAATACAAAAAAGAAGAAAATACTTTTTTGCACACATGGAATCAGCTTAAAAATAAAAAAATTTAGACTACTATCTCCTCAACAGAGAGTGTTAATGGAAAACCATTTAATACTTTGGGTGTAGAACAGAATTTTATACTTCGGGTGTGTTGTTGTCTCACCCCAGGCAGCAGCCAAGCCCCAGGCAGCCACTCGCTCACTCCCCCCTCCAGCAGGATGGGGGAGAGAATCAGAAGGGTAAAAGGTAGAAAACTCATGGGTTGAGATAGGGCTAATTTAATAGAGAAAGCAAAAGTCACACAGATGAGCAGAACAAAATAAGGAACTAATTCACCACTTCCCATGGGCAGGCAGGTATCCCCAGGAGAGCATGGGCTTATCACACATAATGGGGACTTGGGAAGACAAATACTATCACTCCAAATGTGCCCCCATTCCTGCTTCTTCCCCTCATATACAGAGAATGTCATGTCATATGGGCTGGAGTATCCCTTTGGTTTGTTTGGGTCACCAGTCCTGACTGTGTCTCCTCCCAACCTCCCAAGCACCCCCAACTTCCTCATCAGTGTGGCAGTAGGAAAAGCAGAAAAGGCCTTGTCTCTATGTAAGACCTGTTCAGCAGTAACAAAAACATCTCTGTATTCTTAACCCTATGTTCAGCACAAATCTGAAACACAGACCCTTATCAACCACCATGAAGAAAATTAACTCTACCCCAGCCAAAAACCATCACAAGGACCAGCAAAAGTTGGTGTTATCAGCTGACTGATAACACAAACTCCTCACTGTAAATACCATTTTTAATTCTGCTATCTTATGTAGAATTTCCTCAAGTCTGACCACCAAAAGAAGTAATGCTAAAGCCTTACAATACATGTCAGTCTACCATTTCAATCCTTGCTTTTTCATTTAAGCCTGTGGCAGGGACATCAACTCAGCTGAGATGCTTGTCTTTGAAAAGGGATCAAAGACTTTGTGTAGGTCTTAAAGCTGAAATAAAGTTATAGCTTATTTGTTCTCTACCTACTTAAGCAATTATTTTTTATTTGGTAACCTTGAAAAAAAAGGTGCCATGTGGTTACTGATATTCCTCACTAAACATCAGCAGATAATGAGTGTATGGTGACTTGGAGGACCAGCATCCTCAGTCCTGAGCAAGAGAGATCAAAAAACGTTGCCCAGCATTATCACAGAAAATCTTATCTTCTCAAACATCCTTTTATCACTTTTCAGGAGAAGAAGGCAGAACACTAAATGTGTACATGCTTCGTTGGAAATTTTCCATTAGATTAAGGTGGGATTTCTAACATTGACAGGGATAAGTAGCATCCTGTGAGAATTTGACTATTGCCTGATGGGCAGACTCAGCTCTGTGAAGATTGTGGTGAAGATTTGGAAACGCTGGCAGGTGACAAGGGGATGTAGGCTGGGTCAGGAGGACACCATCATAAAGGTAACAGTATTTGTGCAAATTTTACAGTTAGGCTGAATGTTTTTGGAACCTAGTTTTGCAAAAGTGGTTTTAAGGGATAAAGTACCACTAGTTTGGGATCATTCCTACACATGACAGAGGGGTTGGAACTAGTTGATGTTTAAGGTCTCTTCCAACCCAAACAATTCTAATTCCAATTCCAGATGAAATGGTGGTTACCATTTTCAGCTTGGATGAGTACTCTTTCTCTATCAAGTCTTATGAAAAACCCTGTCCCAAGCTGCAGGCAGAACAAATAGGTAAAGGTGGGAAAGAAGGAAGAGGAAGGGAACTGCAAAGATGCTCGTGCAGTGAGCAGAATGTGAGCCCTTCATCTGAGCAGGGTAAGTTTCCTAACATTAGTTTTACAGATCTGTCCTTACTTTCCTTAGAAGAATACTCATTCACTTTGCCATGTAGCATACGGAATTTCATTTCTAATTGCATTGGGATCACTTGTTAAAAGACAAGCCTCCAGTCATGTCTGCATTTGAGGGAGAGGTGAAATATGACAGAGATGTAAGTTGGCTTAACTGGCGTAATTAGCCAAATGTTCGAAGAAAGAAGGCAAAAGTAAAGAGGAAAAACAACCAAAAAAAAAAGCTTTTTACTTGCTATTAATTCTGACAAAATAAAGAGCAACATCACTGCAGTAAATGGAATTTTAAACCAGTAAATTCAAGGGAAGAATAATTCTCAGGTTGTGTTAACAACCTGTATTTATGGTTTGTGGCTGTAAAAATAATACAAATTTGTGATTTTTCTGCTTCTCTGATGGATCAAAGGCAAGCTATTTAGAAATATATTAGGAATATAAAATGAAACAGTATTCTATTTTTTTATTACAATTTATTTTCTTCGTAAATTAGAATACAAAATTAATATATTTTGACAATTTATATTTCCCTATTGCTTTAATTGCTAAGTTATTGTGGGTTTTTTTGTGAGTTTATTTTTGGTGTTTGGCAGTTTTTTGAATAATCTGTAATTTATTTTTTATTCATGCCGTATTATCCTTAGACCCATTACAAAAGTCTGGTGTGGATCTGACCAAGCAGGTGGAATTTGCAGAAGAATGAAACCTAGAATTAAAATATTATCTTCTTCTTATATATAGGAAGATATTTCTAGATCTCCAAGAGTTTTATTGAAAAACAGGAAAAATGCACATTTTTTAGATTGGGAAATTGAAGCAAGATAAAAACAGTGATGCTACAGTAATCAAAGCATTTTTTTAATACTTTGCCTACTGAATTATACTGATAAATAAATGACAGCTTATTATCATCTTTGTGTTACCATCCTTGCATGATCATTTGCTCTGTGAATTCCATTAAGCAACATTTAACACATAGCAAAACCAAAATCCCTCAGGTCTATCCCTAGCAAGGATCCAGCACAGAGTTTGAACTATTACCGGTGGCACTGTGAGCCAACAAATCATCTGTGCCAACAAATCTAGGTGGTTGGGTGTATCATTTTTCTGCTTCCTCACTGACTGAATGATCATGTTAGTATTGCAAGCATAAATACTATCCTTCACTTTTGCCAACATACTGCCAACGCTAATCGAGCCCGAAAATAGAATAAGGTGAAAACAAAGCAAAACTGATTTTATTTAAAGTGTGGGCAAATATTTGCAGAAACTCTTTTGCATTATTTTTCTCCTCTGTTCAGCATTCTCAGTTCCCAGTGGTATGATGAGAATTTGAAATACAGAATGTCTCCCAGAGGTGCTCAGCAATTTGCAAGAACAGCCCCACAGCTAATATCTTTGTGGTTCAACAGCTTCAAAATAAATTAAAATATTTCTGTTTTCTACTGGTATTGATAAAGATTGACTAAACAGGATCTATTTGAGGAACTTATTAGGAGGACCCATCTTGCTGAGTTTTGTTTTGTTCAGGACAAGTTCATCAGGACAGTATTTTAATGGTTGGCATAACTGTATATTAATAAATAGGAAAAATAAGGGGAAAAAAAAGGAAAGGACTCTTGAAATAATCTCCTTGTAGCCTGATTAACTGTGAAAACTTTCTGTACAAACTGCAACTCATCTTTGTTTAGAATGCAGCTCATCAACCATGCAGGGAAGAATGCTTCTATTGCAGAAAAAGTAGTATATATTCCAAGGTACTTGCAACCAGTGGCTGGTGGACTAGATGTTTAATCCAATATATTACAGGAAATGAGCAAGATTCAACTGTAAAGAAAACTTTATTTTATCATTTTTTTTCAGAAAAGTCATAAGGACAAGACTGGATAGTTAAATTCAGGCATTTTGGTGTGATTTGATACTTACTGTGCAAAGGATTACAGACTATAAATAATTAGAGGACATTCCACCAATAATTACTCTCTATGACTCATAGCTATTAGAATGAAGGCATCAAGTTGATGCAAGCATTACTGCAATGGTGAGAAAACAAACTAGGCACATGCTAAAGGAAAAAACCGAGGGTATCACAGCAGTGTGATTACTGTTTTTAGTTTTCCAGAATTTTGTGTATCCTCTACAGTTCTTTTCCCCTTTCATTTAATGTAACACCTGTAGAGATAAGATACCAGATGTCCTGGCTTTGAAGTTTTTATTAGAAAAGAGTTAATTTCTCCATGAAATCAAACCTCAGTGTAATGTTTCTCTAAACACACCCCAAACTTCTTGTTGTTGAGCAGGTCTTGAAAGCTGAAGTTAAATGTACTGTAAATAGAGTGTTACAAATGCTTTAGCCAACAAACCTTTCTCCTGGTTTGATTTACTGCATACTCATGACAACTCAAAGTGCCCTTCTGTTTGTTATCAGAATTTGCCCAATATAATTTTTCCTTCTTTTCTTTGTTTGTCTCCCTTTGGTTTCTGATTAAAAGATTGATGTTGATATTAAGTCTGCAGCACTCAGCATTTAGGTGTTGGTTAGTTATGGCTGATCAGATAAATTACACATATTTCAATTTCTCTGGTGCAACGAGTCACTTTTTATAAACACTTGCAACAAAATTTATAAATATTTATATAAATTACCAATTGACAAACAAATTCTAACTATAAGCATGTGAAATTGCTTTATTTTTAACTACGGAGATTTAGCTCTCTAATTTCAGGGCTGCAAGTACTGAAAGTGCAGTCTTCCCATTTCAGAATGGGACTCTGTTTTACTGATTTTTTTTCCCGTCGGTGTAAATTCCCAAGTCCAGGTGCAGAGGCCTGAAGTATCACAATAATATTTTTCTTCCTAACCCTTGTAATAATATCCTCAAAATGTCTTCTCAAAAGCCTATTAAAAGAAGCCCTAATTTTGACCTACTCAAGAATAAATCCAGCTATTAAAATTCTTAAACTATTTGTCTGTTTAATAAAGCACACTCAAGGTTAATAACCTGCAAATCTGACCTACTCATCCTTACTATCACTGCTATTTTTTACTGAGTTTATAGGGTTTATTTTTTATTTCTAGAAGTAGAATTTGATAGCATTTCATTTACAATACAGGTGCTTAAATGAGCTTCTCTATAGAAACCTATCTTGTATCTATTTAAGGATAATGTTCTGAGCATTGTGATACATGTAAACTTTGCTAGAATATAATATAAGGTATAAAAACCAGATTATCGGCAGAAAAATGACTCCTGAAAGGAAGTAGAAATAGCACAGCTTGAAATGCCTTGTGCTTTGTAATGTCCTTAGCCACCAGCACGGCAAGTGTCCTGTGGAAAAGACAAATGCCTGACTTCATAGCATATGCAGGGATGTAGCTCAGGAGGGTTTGCTGGATAAATATGAAAACATAAGTGGGAATTGGTTCTACTCTCACAGCACTCTTAATGGCACAGGACTGTGGGGGAATAATTCTGTCTGGGATCTGGATAAATAAGAGCAATGATTTATGTTTTGCTTAAGTCCATAACTTGAGGGTAGGAGAACAGAGGGAAAGAGAGACCATACTTGACTCAGAGGAAAACAGTACAAATTTTTTCCTACAAATTTGGGAAAACAGGATTTTACTCTTACATTTCTAGAACTGAGGTCAATAGGGAACTCCACTAAAAGCATTGTACAGCTTTCCCTGTGGGGTGATCCCATAAAATTTCACTTTTCTTGTCATCCTTTCTCTATCATCAATTTATTCTGGTGAGATCAGGCGCAAATAGTAAAACTAGATACCTGCTTAATTATATTGAAGGACATTAAAGAAAAATATTCAGTTATTGATTTCTGTTGAACCAAGTTTAGTAAATTACTTGCCAGCAAAGTTTTAACTTGACCCACTTAGAAGCTACAGACAACCTACAGGAGCCAAGCTGGATAAGCACTAACTTTAAAATCTTTATTTGCTTTCATCAGTGAACAATAATAACTGAAAAGCAACGTGCTTTGCACAGATGTAAATCAGTTTCGTGTCAAAACAGGGTAAGGGTTTTCTCATGTGGTAACATCTTGCTTATCCTCTAAAACAACTAAAACATGTACTTATTGTAGTGGCATTGGCACAAGTGCTTCATCATTAATTTTTTCAGGCTTGCTTAAAGTTCCATTCCAGATAAGTATGTTTTATATCAATATGAGACATTTCTAATGTGTAGAGTATCTTGGGAATCCATTAAGTGTAAATACTGGTAGATCAGTTTTTAAGAGTTCTTGCTCTGTGTGTGCATGAGAAAGAGAGTGAATGTGTGTGTTTTATACAACCATGCCCACCCAGAGATGCAGGATTTGGTTTTTTTACTGCTTTGCATTTTGCATATTATTTTGTTGTGCCAAGAATAAGATACAAAGTCTATCAAATGCTACCAATTCAAAAAAGTAGTGTTTTACAAACTTCACTGGTATACATGTTCTTATGAGCTCCGGAGCAATTGTAACTCCAGTCTGTTAAAGGCATGCCATTAGCTTTACTGCCATATACCATGCTGAAGACCAATGAAGCGTTGTAAGGTGAAGGATATAATAAATTCCCACTATTATTACAAGAAAAAAAACAGGAGAAAAGCTATCGCTACCAAAATGCAAACAAACAAACTCAATCGTATTTCAAAATATCGTTGAGGCAAAAATAGAGCTTTAGTAATTTCTTCTGGGGAAATTAAAATACATGTGATCCAATATTGTCATACAGCAATAGAAGACCATTCTTTGTAATGACTGTAGTCCAGCCTCCTAAACAGGATCTCCAGCTTCACCAGGTTCAAGTCAAATGTCTTCACTAATTACACCACTTTAGGGCTAATTTAATAATTTCAATAATATTCAAATGATAGGATGAGCAAGAAAGAACACATCAAGCTGTTTGTTTTCTTTTTTTTAGCATTTTATAGAGCAATTCCAACTGTGTGTATGGAAAGATTTCAAGATAGCAAAAAAAATCACAGCATGTTACATGGCTTTTACTAGTTGGGTAAAATGAAGAAAACCTAGTAGTAGCAAATCTTTACAATGTGACTAAATAAAGCTGCAAAACTTAAGACATTTAAGACTCTAGATAGGTGGAGGAAGTCTCTGGTTTCCCACGAAGGATGATAGCATCAGTCCTGAAAGGTCCTTTTCACTAATCCTGCTTGGTTCAATATAAAAAGAAATGGACTTACAAACTGATGTTCTGAAAGTTTACCTCTGCAGCTTTTAATTAAAATGTATAAAATTATGTAATCAAGACTTTTGCAGGTGTAAAGAATATATCTGTGACACACAGCAATGTAAATTTTTCCATTGCATTAAGAGTACATGAGACTGAAGAAAAGTATTTGTAAATCCTGAGTTTCTTTAACATGTCTATGCTCTGTGACTTTCAATATTCTTAGATTTTAGTTTATTCTCCTTCAAAGGCAACACTGCCAGTTTAGGCAATGTTCAATTGGTTTGTATAAAGAAAACCTAGAGATTAAGATGTCTCAAAGTCAAAAGTTTGCAAAGATAAAGGTAGAAAGGAATAAAAAGAAACAATGCATAAACATAGAGTAGACAAAAGCATGAAAAGATGACAGGTGAGCAGAAGAGAGAAAGCTTACCAAAAAGCTAATTTTGGAAAGGAAAAGACTTTGTTTAAACTCAGTGTAAATCTCAGTGTCCAGCTGAATAACGTCACTGATTTTAAGCATACAAAGGAACTGTGCTACATGTGAACTTCTTTCACAGTATAAACTTTGAGTAGTGTTTTGCTTTGTTATTGTAAGAAACAAGCAGATATCTCTAATTCTACAAGATTATTCTCTTCCAGTTAGTGCAGAACTTTATCTGTACAGGTCTGTCCTGTACTGTATATTGGGGAGGCTTGCACCCATGGCTTTGAGTTGTGCTAGAACAAAAAAAATGTATAGTAATTTATTTAGTCATATCATTTGTAGGGGTCAGTTTTTATCTGAAATTTAAATTATATATTTGGGAATTTCAGATCTGTTTCTTTTCCATGCTATTTAGTCTGTCTCCAAATCAAGAAAATCAGTGATCCTGTGGAGGATCAAACAGTTTTTACTGTGCTAAGGGGTGGCTCAAGATTATTATGAAATTTCAGAATTATGAAGTTACAAAATTATTGGCAGTTGTCCCTATTATTATTCTTATAATCAAAATGAATATTTTAAGCTTCCAGTTTTAGGAACGATTTCACCAATGTCAAAATTTAATGGTTCACTTAAGTATTTTTATGTTGTTTTTTAGCATGTTATTCCCTTAGACTCTCTGGGGAGATTTGGAATTGAACTCAGCAAAGAATAAAACAAGTCCATACTTACTCTTATTGAAAATAAATCTGTATTAAAAATTAAGAGTAAGAATTTTTGGAAGACCTTACAGGCTTTAGTTATCTATTATAAATTTAAAAGGAGATGAGTGCCAAAGACTTTCAGACTGCCTTAAGAACTCAACTTTTAAAATTCTCTTGAAGGCAAGAAAAGTGTCAGGGAAAATGTCCAACTCCTTTGCCACAGAGCTAAACAGATCTGATAGTTAACTTCATGCCCATCACAAGCAATACTTTTCACTGCTTTATGAAAGAAACACCAGAGAAAAAGAAAGATGATATAGGACTTTTTGGAGAAAACTTTGCCAAAACAGCTGTGAATTGGGGACTGTTTATTTATGAATAGGCACAGGATGTTTCAAATATTTTTTTAAAGTGTGATAAATGATAAAGTGATCACAGTGATTACAATTTCTAATGGCACTTCAGATGAGGAGCAGCAAATGGAGTGAGCAGAACTATCTGTTTGGTGGGACAGGTAGTGAAACCCTTCCATGAGTTTCCACCTTCCCCTATCCAATGTATATTATTTCTGGAGTTACTTGTCTGGGATGTGTAACTAAAGAGCTTTTGTGGTATGAAAACCTGTCAACCACAATGTATTGACTGATGTATTTTGCAGAAATACCTTGCTGTTTTTTTGTCAAAACTTGCACAGACATCTTGTTTGAATACGTGTACTCCTTGTTTTCAAAGTTAAGCACTCAGGTCTTTAAAGAGTGACCCAAATCTACTGTAATCAGTGGAGGGCTTTTCTTTTACTTCAACCAACTTAAGATCAGTGATCAGTGATAATTTGAAGGAAGAAAAAGGAGAAATCAGGATTTCTTTCTCTTAAACCTCAAAGGTCATTTCAGCTAAAATTGGGATTAAGTCAGCTTGAGTTTATAAACCCATTTGTGTATTTTCATTTCCATCACAGACTTCAAGGTTATCATGAAACCTGTTAGTGTATACAAGGATACAAAATGCCTGTTGTGGCAGAAAAAGAACTGTATGAATTTTTTTAGAATTTGTTTATGAATATAGGTGAAAACTGGCCACAGATTTAGCATCAAATGAGCTACCCAGAAGACATATTAATTGGAACCACAAATTTAAGTGAGTGATATAAAAAACATGCTGTGAGCCAAACTTGAATTTGTAATAGGAACTCTTTTCACTGCAGAAACTGGAATCTAAGAGTGAAGCCAATTCTGTTAGAGAACTTAAATTTATTTTATAGCTCACAACTCTCAAACTCTCAGTTCATGTAAAACATTGAAATTTCATAGATTTTACTGGATCTATGCAGTTTATACTACCCAAAGATCTCACTTAGAACAGCATCTGGTAAAAGCAGCACAGATTTAAAGTACTGAGTATGTGGATAAATAACTCCAGGAAAGTTGTCAGTAATCCTTCAGAATATTGAATGCACCCAAATGATACAGCAACGTCACAAAAGGAAGAGCCAGAGATACCTGTGTCCAGGATCAGAGGAAAGGAAGAAAGGGGCAAAAGACCTGCCTTCTTTATTTTTTATATCTATTTGGAAATCACTATTCATTGGAGGATATCAGTTCTTCCTCCCTCAACTACAGTGGTCAAAGGAAATGTCCATCAAAGTTCTGTGTCCATGAGAAAGGAATGTGAATGTTAAGATACAGTTACAATAACATAGCTATGTTTACAGAAAAGAACCGTGTGAAACTAGCTACAAGGGAATAATAATATTCAGCTGCAAAACCAGAGCAACACCCAAACACTATAACTTCCCAGAAAATCCTAGAAAATTAGAGTTTTCCTTTTTCCTATTGCCTGCATCTGTAGGGACAGATGCTTGTTGTGATTCATTTCTGAAGGTGTTTCAACCCATGTCTTAGAGGTGTATCTTAGGTGATCTGCTGTCAGGGTTATGCTTGTATCCCTTCAAAGGAGATAATGCTCTGTAAATATTATGTCTTTGCTAGCCATCGCTGCTGTTACTGTTGTCAGGAGAACTAATAAAATTGACAAGTAGAAAGAGCTCGTCCTCCTCAAGCAATTGACTGTTAGAACCCTCTTATGCACCTTGTTCCTGTCCTTTGTCTTGTGCACGGCCATCTTCATGATTGATCTGTTGGCAGGCAAGTAATCTAATATCATTAGGTATTGTTCTGCTTCTGACAGATGGAAACAAAGTGGGGATTTTAGCACTCAGTAACATAACTTAGAACACAATGGGATCCCAATCTGACTTCCAGCACTTGGATCTTGTTAGGAGATGTAGAGACGCAGCATTAATTAGGCCCTTTTCCAATTAAAATCTATAGATAATAGGGAAAATCATTCTGAATGGAAGATTAGGAAAGTTGTCTGAATTTTTCCTTAGTGCCCTGCTCAGAAAAAAAGCAAGGTATGCTCAGTATGCCTTATAATATATTACTAAATGAGGCCCCATCTGGTAATTCAAGTGAAGTGTACGTTTTTGTCCCAGACAGATTCCCCAGTGTGGCTGTACCACAAGCCATGCTGCTAAGAGAAGCAACTGCAGCAGAGAATGTATAATAATAATAATGTGAAGAAAATCTATCTCATGAAATAATTAACTGAAGGTATCGATAATGAAGACTCAGCAGATATCCACAGCATACTGCAGCTTTGCCCTGTGAGGATTTTAGCCATACTTAGAGTCATGGTTATGCTATTACTGCTATATATCAGGATTTTATAGCTTAAAAACAGTGGTTTGTGCTTTATAATTTTAACTACACCTTGCTTAGGGGGGTTGGCAAGAAAGAAATTAATTGTTTTACTCTATTAAGGCACTATATTTGCATCTGTAAGATTCCTCTAGAAAAACCCTTCAATTGTTTTGTTCGTAGGAAAATTGTCTGTAGTTGACTCTGTTACCTCACCATACCCACAATCACCTGGAACAGATAAATTAGTGGTTAGGATCTTTTTCTTTTTAGTGTCTTTTTAACTGACAGTGCAATGCTGCCTCATTCAGTTTTGAGAACACCTGTCACCTTTTTCTTTTTTTTTTAATATACTCTTTTTTTCCTTACACCACTTTTGTTTTAAAGCTAAATGATTTGACAACAAGTCTGTACCACTGGGAGCTTTGCTATTGACTTCAATGGGAGCACAGCAGAGATCTGTACAGATCTTTATGTTGGCTTGAATAGACTTTAGATGAGGGCCTCTGGTTTCATCTTATACTCAGCTGTCAGTCTTGAGTTAAAATGAAAAACTGCAACTCCCTCAGCTGAAAAAAACAGAATTGTATTTTTCTTACATCTTTACTATGCTCATGGACAATGCCTAGTTGATACATCTTTTTGTGTTTCTTGTAAATGAAAGCCATAGCATTTCAAAAGCAGCCCTTCCATAACCTTGAACTTTTAGTCTATCACTTACCATGTTATCAAAACTGTTGTGTCTTAAATTATGACGAGCTGTAGAACTTCACAGGAGTTGTGCCTTGCATGTCTTGGCAAAGTATAAAGAAAACTCATGTGAGTGTTTTTTTTTTTTCCAGAAGATTCCTTAGTTGCATATTGCTTTCCACTCCATAATTCTATTTCTTGTCTTCCTCAGAGAGGAAGGGCATATTCTGCCATTATCACAAGAGCATCATGCATGGTTTCTATCTACTCGGGTATTTCACCTCTTGAGATCATCAATAAACTTGAAATATAACTCACATTATGTATTTCAGCATTTTATAAGAAAATGTTTTACAGTTCTGGTTGAAAAATAAACCAAAACTTTTTCTTACATAGTCAAGACTTCCTTTTCTGCAGAAATGAGAGAATTTTCCCACATGCATACATACATGTAATAAAAAACCCTCCAAACCTTCTTGAAGAAACTGTTTACAAATTAAGTTCCGTTAAAAATAATGAAGGCAATTAAACAGCCAAGAGTTCTGAGATTCAGTTTAAAAAACTTCAGCTAGTTTCTTACGAGTTAAGGGCAATATAAGCATTCAGCACTTAATCATTTTCTTTGTCCTTGTCTCAGGATAGAGAATACCTGAGCATAATAAACAGGTACAGTCAATCTAATTTTAACTGTCTTAAAAGGCCAAAAGTAGGAGATAGTCATACACAACTCTTTACTATAGTATTACTTAGACAATTTAAGTCAATCTTTATTGAGATTTGTCCAATTTGTTGATTGAGTTTTATATTTTTATCTTTCTAAAGCAATTATGACTCCTTACACTTGTCATTTATAACATGACAACCCAGGTTCATTTGATTTGTCAGCTGAATTGTGTTTCAGGAAACTTTTAGTACTTCTGGCAAGCTGGAGTTTGATAGAGTTAAAAACAAAATAACAAACTTGAAAAATCAGCTCTTGACTGCAACAATCGAGTTCAATTTGCAGCATCTGGAAGGAAAATCAAAACCTTCCTGGGAAGAATTAGCACAGATGAGTGTAACAGCAAAGCATAATGCATAATTAGACATGTTTTGGTGTTGGGTCATTGAACATTATCTACACTTCGAAGGCAATGGGTAAGTAACAGTATATTTTTCCACATATCACTAACCTTTAAAAAGTGCACATGCAACTTTAAATTTTCCCTGACTGTCTGGCTACTGAAATCTCTAACAACAGAGAAAATGAAATCCAAGATATGGCAAGTTTCCATCTAAAAGCTTGTGGGACAAAACTTAAAAGTTGCGTCATAATTGCTGTGGCTGTTCATATCTGTTTCTTTCAATGACAACACTGCAGGGCTCAACATTAGCCTCTCGTTCTTTGTTGTTAATATCCATCAGGTAGAGGACATTGTGATTGGACTGTTGCTGGCATTTCATGCATGACCAAGATGCTGTCTTTCTGGGGAGAGAATACTTGGTTCATCTTTTAAAACCACAAAGAACTCCCTCTGGTGAACTTCACATTCATGTTTTATTTAGATGATCCCAAATACTATGAATCACTTCCTGTTATGGATAATTCAAACATCCAAATTCCTATGTCATAAAACTTCCAATCCATGCCTTCTACCTCAAGACAACATAGCCGAAAATTCATATCAAGCTCTAGCCTAGTCCTTTTCATTTACTTAAATGAAATAGGACAATCTGTTCAATCTCCAGAGATATGCTACAGGCTAAATGCCCAGATGGATGTCAAATAGTAGACAAAAGTCAGTGATTTATGAATAGTTTCATTCATTAGTCTACAAGCACCTTAAAAATAATAAAGACAAACATAATTTTTACAGCTGGAGAAACTAAAATTTGAAGGTAAATGTTCTAGTCACTGTTACAGTACACTGTCCAGAGTTACAGGCCTGGAAACAGAAAGCAGAGCTGGACTTAAGTAACGTCTTGGGTATGAAGTAGAAAACGTGGTAAATGTAAAAAGTTGTAAGATATTTACTTAGCTTACTGTCATTTGCTTAAATTATGTGGCAGGAGAGATTATTTCAAATGGTCTTATTTAGCTTTCAGACCCTTGTAAAAGAATTTTGAGTTACCATGGTCTTGCATCATAGTTAGTCTGTGCATTTTGTAATCTATGTATCTTGTTAGATTTGCTTCTGTTACATTCACTGCAGAGTATCCAGCACAGGGATGAATCGCAGCCTCACAAGCCACTCCTCAGAAAATCCCCTTGTGCCCTCCCTCACCTTCTGACAGTCAGCACAGTCCATTACTAAGAGGACAGAGCTATTAATCTACTGTGAAGCAAAATAGGAACCTAAATACTAGGTAGCAGGCTAATGAAATAATGACAAACACAAAAAACTGAGGTGAACTGAAATAACCAGGTTTGACCAGCAAAAATGAGCTCTGAGAAAAAGGTTCAAGTCTATGGCTTAATTACTGTTGTGATTTCATGGTAGATTAGATTAAATATCTATGTGGAATTATATGTTGTATTATCAGAAAAGATCAACAGCCACCTGTTTCAAGTGGTGCTGACTCTAAAGAAGTGACCTTGACAGAGGCCGACTGATACACAGTTCAAGCCAGACTGCATAAGATGCTCTCCTAAGGATATCAATCTTTCAGATTGTTTTAAGTTTATTTCAGATATGACTCAGTCTCAAAATAATTTAAAAGTGGGTTAGTGAGTTTGGAATAAATTAGGTTTCCATGGTTCAGAATGTTCTTTTACAAAAGGCCCTGCACAATTGTTAATCATATAGATACTAAAAAATTAAGTTGTTTACGATAAGTAGAAGGCTGGGAAGAGATTTACTATGACAGCAGCCCAAAAAGATTTTCAGAAATGTATTTGCTTTGATGCAAATCATAGTTGTTTGTCCATTGCACTTTCCATGTAAAGTGAAGTCATGGACTGAAAAGAAACATTACTATCCAATAAACAATGTCAAATGCTAACTGTCTTATTATGAGTGAATTTTCAGTCCCTAATGACAATTGAAATTGTCTTGACAGGAACCTGAATGAAAAACTTCTAATTATTAATGCCAAGAGCGAAATTAAATAAATGCCTGCACAGAGAGCACTATATCATCCTTGGAATAACTACATTTATTAGGATTTATTTTTTCGTGAGAAAGATTTTATTTAATATGTAGGTTCCCATCACTGTGATGTAGCTCCACCTTGTTGGTCTAGAGAGCATGTTGCAGGATGAAGCTATAAATTTATTAAATAGAATGTGTTCTGTGACAAAGTAGATCATCCAATCATGGAAAAGAAGCAAGTACTTGGCTTAAGGCAACCAAACACTGATACCCAAAGGAATCCTTGCAAGCAGTCAGTTTGCAATAACACAGGCTCTGAGTTGCTTGTGCAGAATAATCAGCAAGTAGTTGGGATGAAAAAACAAATGGTAACAATCATTGTCCTCTCATAGGTAATTACCATAGGAAGGAAAAGAGCTAAAGTAATTGAATAAAATGTACATAGATTGTTTACTCAGCTCTATTAGCAGCAAGCAGCACACTCTCATTAAAACTAAAAGATGAGAAATAAAACATTGCTTAGAGCGTCAGTGAAACAGTGATATTGGTTTACACAACATTACCTGGCATTTTAAAGAACACTAGCAGAGAACAGGAATTCAAAAGACCCCATAAATACTTTTCCAAGTTAACTTATTCTGTAGAGATTATGTACTATGAGTGGAATACACTTTCCACTGCCAAAGGTTTCACTGAAATTTGGGCAACAATTTCGTGTTGGATTTCACCCCTTCTGATGTCTAGAGTAGTGTGCTTTTTTATTTGATAAACCTTAGCTACTGGTACCAAGAAAAGAGCAACACCAGTTGCACCAGTTGCTGGTACCAGTCAGAGCAACAAGAAATTTTCAAAGGTAATTTTTAAAGAGAAAATCCTTTTGCATTCATGTTTATTGTTTGAATGTTGCTTCTGCATTGTTTTAACAATTTTTGGTGTCTGTATTTTCTTTTTGTGGTAAGAGAATTTAGTTTTTATCCTGTTTAAGGAAATTCTTCTTGGCCTAAATGAATCTTCCCATTTATCCTTCCAAAATTTGTCAACTAGTCCAAAAAACATCTTCTACAGTATAATAGAAGCACAACTGAACAAGTCAACTTCTCTTTACTCATATAAACAATCTGTAAACATTTCACTTCCCTTGGGGCTGTAGGCAAGCAGGCATTAGAGAAGTGATTGGAGACCTGTAAGATTACTTTCATTGCTGCACCATTCATTCTACTGGACAGACTTTCCTTAATAGGAGTCACACAGGCCAAGTCTGCAAATTGTAATTCAGTTTTACAGATATTACCTATAGTTTATACACACATGTATAAATATATGTATGTTCATATAGACACATACAGACATACTTTTATTGATATCCACTTTTGTCTACTTGTTCTAGCCTGTCTTTTTCTCTTCTCTGATACAATTCTTCCTTTGTCTGAGCATTTTAAAGATGCCTCTTAACTTGATGACAAAGCTAGATTCAGGTCCAAAACAAAAACTTCCAGCATTGTCTATGATTAAATTTGAACTGCAACTTTGCCTTTCAAAACAGTCTTTGCATATATGTTGCATACCTTTCTTAATATTTAAACAACATACACGACAAAGGCATCCTTAAAACTGCTTCTACATTAGTAGATCATACAACTGAGTCCACAGGGATTTATTTATTATTTACATTTTAGTAGCACACCTTATGTAAGGCTTTGTCCACAGAGACAGACAAACAGGCCGTTCCATTGATTTCCTGCAGCATTCCCAAGCTTAGTGCTGGGTGTTAATGTCCAGAGTAAAAGAGCAAGGATATGGTATCTGGCTATATATCTTGGTGCTGCAAGCCATACTTAAACTGTGCAACATACGAGGCAAAATTCTCCAAACTGGAGGTAAAAGTTAGGTCTAGAGTTGGAAATAGCTTAGGGACATCAGCTTAGTGTCCAAGCTAATTAGTCCAAATGAGGGGGAAGCCTAATTAGCTAGAGCAGTACTGCATACTAGCTATGCATACCATTCTTATGGTGATTCCATGTAAATCACTGTCGCTCACATTTTTCAGATTTAACCAACTTTTGCTTACAGTGAACACTGTTATGGGCTTGGATTTAGTAGACTGGGGTAATGAAGAAATGAATATGTCTGGGGTTTTTCCTAGTTTTACCATAAATATGTTCTGTGAATTTACGAATCTTGTCTTATCTGTCTGTGCTTGGTTTTATTGCCCAGAATCAGTGTGAGACACAGAACTAATTAATAATTCCAAAAGTAACGAGGTTAGAGGGAGAAAAGTGTTATGTTGATGTGAAGGTATGCTTCCCTCAAGGGTCAAGTAGATTTAAAATTCTTCATGAATGAAAAGAATAAGCAACTTATTTTTTTCTTGACCCACCTCTAGGAACAGAAACATGGGAAGTGACTGAAAAAAACCAATAATAAGCACTTAAACATTAGGCACAATAAGCAAGATTGTTATTGGTGACTGAAATATTACACTAGT
Organism: Climacteris rufus; assembly: GCA_013398175.1. Classification (NCBI taxonomy): domain Eukaryota; kingdom Metazoa; phylum Chordata; class Aves; order Passeriformes; family Climacteridae; genus Climacteris; species Climacteris rufus. The sequence goes on along the minus strand of VZRZ01007410.1, from coordinate 474,380 downwards.
CATGCTGATTTGACAGGACAATGAAATATAAAGGAAAAATAAACATCAGAGATGAATGTCATGACAGGCATGAAGAAAATGAAGGAAAGGACAGGGAAGGAATTTGTCTACTCCAAGGTTCAGGAAAAGCTGAGTCTACTAGTGAAACAGCACTGTGCTCAACAGGGCTAGGGTGATCTTTTCAGGATGTGTTTTTCCAAGGCTAAGGCTGCTATGGTTTTCCTTTGTTAGAATTCTCTGCAATTTTTCATTTTTCTTTAAAGCTAATTTCTTAAACATCAGAGTTATTTACCAGCAGTCTCACCTCCAGTCTTCTCCAACTTCTCTCTGTCCCATAGCTCTTAAAAGGAGAAAGAGTAAAATGACAGATGAACAGTAAGATTCAAAAAGTTTCCAGGGATCAATTCCATCACTAGTAAAGGCAAGAGGACATGGGTTTATCGTCTGAAGGTCAGTTCAATGTTTGCTCCAGGGGGCCATTTCCCGGAACATAAACATGTAAAGTGTATTGTGTCAGCAGCGTTTTTGGGGCCTGATCCAGCAGCAATAATTGCAGGTTTCCAGGCAAGGTGGCCTTTGGGTTCTCATTAGTGCAATAGGGTTGCAATTTGCTAGTCATTTGCACTTCTGCTCTGTGTGATCAACCTTTGGCAGCTCTTGCACCTATCCAGCAAGAGGCCACCATGCAGCAAACAGGCACACGTCCCTTCCTTGCCTCTCGCCATCAGTGTGTTATACCAAGTTACTGCCAAACTGAAGAAGAAAACCTTACATGAAAATGGTGTTTCTGCTTTCAGTGTTGTGATATTATCTCTAATGAACTCTATCCTGTGTGAGGGCCTTGAAGAAAATTATGTGGTCAAAGGAGAAAGTTTTTGCTTTCAGGTCTTATCCATTGTATGAGACTAAGGGTGAGATGTGGAAGGAGAAATTAGTAACATGAAGCCCACAAACAGGAACTTGCTAGGTAGGATAAAAATGCTGTAGCCCTTTGATTGTAGCAGCCCAAAGCTGCTGCTTGCTGCTTGAGAGAAAATCCTTCTTTCCCATGGGAGGTATGAAAAAAATAAGATAACCAACCACCTGTTGTTATCGTTCTTGTATGACATGTTTTGGAATAGGGTGATGTAGAACCCAGCCAATCATATACCTCAATACAATAAATGGGGCTGCTGCTGCTGGCTGGCTCTCGGATCCCTGCGAACCAAGGTGTGTTCTGTCTCATTATTACAGATTGCTGCAATTGCTGCCATACTTTGATGTTGCCATTTTCTTCTGTGGAATGCACGTTGTCTGCCATGGGGCTTGAAATTGTATTCAACTCACAGTTCCCTTATTTGCAGCATAATTGCATTCATCTAACAGACCCCATTTTTGCTATTAAAAAAATAATTTGAAAATCCCTCCTCCCTCCCTAAGTGATTTTCACATCTACATTATTTCTGTGCTTAGTCACATTCTTTCAGAGCTTAAAGTATCTGCTGGACCCAAACACCATCGGCTGTGTACAGAGAGCGCATGCACATGCATTTAGACACACACCCACATATATATGAATGTATGTTACTCATTCAGATATATCTCTGTCCACTAAAACATATTTGTACACATAATTGCATAAACACAGAATTTATTGTGCCTCTACCTTTAGTTCTAATAATGACACAAGCTATTTGATAAACTTTGTGTCTTTATCTAACTGGAGAGATACAGATCGAACTCAACTGTAGCATATGTGTACATACGAACACGCACCTGTGTGTGTGCATGGATACACGAGTGTACAAGAACAGTCTCCACAGTCTTCTTAATTTGTGAAGCATGCTTTCCTGTTAAGGCACTATGAACAGCAAATGAAGCAGAAAGCACCCAGTACTCTGCAAGTCAGATGCTATCTTGAGGCTCCAAGGATTTCTTAATTGAGTAGGGTGAGGTCAGGAGCTAAAATGACTGAGCAGCAATGATGTGTGCAAAAACATTTTGGCTGCTTCAATTTCCTTTCCTGACATCCAGGAAACATGTCTCAGAGAAAGAAGATACTTTAGAGCATTACCAGTGCAAAAGGACAGGATTTTACACTGAACAATTGAAAGAACAAAGAATGTATCTAATGCAAAGATTTATGCAAGAGAGCACAGGCAGCATTAGTGTACAATTGTGAAATCAGGATACTGAGCTTATTTCAGCTCCTGCCCCAAATATACGGTGTGATCACTTTATCTTTCTTTATCCCTTTATCTTCCAATTAAATTGGAAATGCTATGTCACAGGCATTGAACTCGATACAGCTCCAAATAAAATAAAGACTCAAGACAGTAAAAGGGCAACTGAAAATATTTGGATAAATATCACAGGTATGTAAAACAACAGTCAAATCTATTGATATTAAGCCTCACATGATTGCTAACCTGAAATAAGAAGTAATGCTATTTAATTAAGATGGATTTCACATAACAGTGACAGCAGTATTCTCCTAGGTTAACATCAGAGAAAAAGTGTTGTACTTTGTGTATGCATGTTGGTTTTAATTTGCCTGCTAGTGTATAAACTATTATATAACTATGTGCCAGAACAGACTTGCATTGTGAGCCATCAGCATGACCTTACTCCCCATGCCAGTTTTATACCATTAAATGTTTAAATGGTTTAAATGGTCTTCATTTCCTCAGTCTTCAGGACCTTTTGTGGGTGCCCTTTGGACTCGACAACTCAGAAATAGAATTAGAATTCTGCTTTTAGTTTAAATCTAGAACTGCATACCTTTGACACTATGTTTTCCATGAACTTTATGAATACTACACTTTCACGGTGAGTAATGCACTCAATGAATGAAAATATTTCACTACTTCTTAAAACTGTAAATATCCTGAGGAAAACACAGTATTAACATATACCTTCTAAGAATTTAATAGTTAATTTACCTCAAAGAATCTGTTCCAGGAGACTATAATGTCTCCATATTTACCAGAATTACTACAGTTTAATGACTCTATGTTCTTTTTTCCCAGTTTGTACCAGAACTTTCTCTATTGCTCCCTCTATTTTTTTCTCATCAACTATTATTTTTCTCTATTTTCTATTTCCCACTTCTTCAAGTCTCCCTTTCATTGCCTGACTGATTCTATGCCTTCCTACACCTTTTCCTATTCCACAGTGTCTAAGTCCACTTCTACTTCCTCTTTTATCTGCTTTTATTCCCCAAGTCCAAGCTCCCTATTTCTCCATATCTTTATAATACTATCAATTCCATCTTGATTTTGCTGATACCACACAATATCCAGTTCCTGCTTCACAGCTTGGCCACCAATTGAAATTTGATTGACTGGCTGAGGACAGATAGGACTGAATAAGCTGTTATTTAAAACTTTTCATGGCCAGCTTTTTAAAGTGCACCAAAAAACCAGAGACCATCAAACTTCAGCACTTGTCAGCAAATTTCAAACTTACTGTGTTTAATTGGTTTTGGAAAAATAATCTTAAAAATCTTGCCTCTTTATACTGAGACAGTATATCCACAGCCTCGCTCCAATCTATTCTGGAGTGCTGAACCCTGGCAGTGAATTTTGAATGTGTCTCTCTCTCTCTCTCTCTGAAATCTTTCTTTCTGCAGCAAATTTTCAGTATCATTGAAGTCTTGGCATGCTAGTTTATTTATAATTAATATAGAGCACTTAAGTTTTCATTGAAAAACACCAAAGATACATGGTTTATGTTATTTGGACTTTACCTTGCCAACAAAGATTAGAAGTTGAGATTCTGTCAAGCACTGAACTTTTTCTATGGGACCTGAGTAACCAGATGATGAAACGCAGGTCTTTCCTCCCAGAGACTAAATCTTCAATGAATTCTTCAGGTCTTTGAACACAGAAAAAAAATAAAATAAAATCAAGACGTTTACCACACACTATGTTTATCCTAAATTAATACAAAGTAGACAGAAGTTAAATATTTAAGATACGACCCATCCAGTGTGGAAAGCAATTTTGCATAAACATTGTCAGATTTCAAAGAAGTGTTTTTCAATAAGCCGTAAAATTAATATCTGAGAACATTGCTGTGATGAAATTGCCCTCCTAAATGGGACCTCCTCCTTCTGAATTTTTGTTTGAAAATTTCATTGTAAATCAGGCTCTACAAGTCTGCTTACATTTTTAAAGAAAGAATTAAACGCATCCTGTATGAGAAGCTTGGGCAAACAAAGCAGCATGGATAAAACAAAAATGAGTGAATTTTTTTGTCATCTGTCCTCTGACCTAAGCCCCTTTTAAGAACTAGACAGAATAAATAATTGGATTAATTTAATGTATTTTTGTGGTGAGATCAGGAAGAAACACAAATAGAAAAGTAAAATTAGTATTACAAAATGGTCTTCAGTAACACTATTCCTGTTTCCTCTGTCTCTGGGTTCAATGGAGACCAGACAGCACTGTGAGAAAGAACAAAAAGGTACTGTTAAAAAAGGTGAACTTAATGTTTTGGTCAGAAGAAAGGGCATGTTTCCCTCATTCTCACAGAGAGTTTGCTGCTTCATTTCCAGGGCTTTGTGTCAGCAGAGGTTTGAGTCCATTATTCATCTCTGAAAAGGAAGACAACTCTGGTCCTCTAGTCAGATTGATTCCCATGATGCATCAGGTTCTCAGGCACTATCCTTCACTGAGTATGTGAATTGACTAAAGTATCAGTTGATTACTTTGCATGGTATTCCACTACAACAGAACAGGGAGCATTTCAGAGCTTCAGGCACATCAGGAAATACAGGTGGCTGCTTATACAAACATTGAAATTAACACAATATTCAAATACCCCTTTTTGAACTTGAGTTTTAATTTGGTTCATTTCTGTACTGAAAACTAACTTTTGATATCACATGGTGCTTTCTACAGCTAATATTTCATATATTATACAAGCTGTTAGAAGAAAGCTGGGTATATTGTCTGGGGACATTTAGAACATTTGGCAGTCAGCAAGCGTAAGAGGCAGCTCAGATTTTTGGTATCAGCTTATTAAAGTCATATGTCTTAAAAATCAGCATAGGAATTTCCTATGCACAATGAGGAAAATGTGCTTTCCTAGCTGAAATAGTTAACACCTCATTAGAAGGAAGAGATTGCTTGCTTTTCTGGAGAGTTAACCTTATTGAGTGATGAAAGTAAGAATGATGGAAGATCTGAGTTATGAGAGGTTTTGCTTCTAACTTTCACTAGAAAAACATTAACTGTGATCAGATGGCTGACTAGCCTCATTCACAGTGGGATAAGAATTCAGTTCAATACAGAAGAACTGCTAAGAGACTCCTTGTAGAAGTTTTGTTGAAACTAAATTGAACAAAACAATATTTAGTCTAGAACCCCTAAGGAGTATCTGAAACCTGCTCGAACAGTATTGTGTTTATCTATGAGAATGTGTGGAGAACAGGTACATTTTCAGGAGACTCTGAAAAGGCAAAGGAGTACTGGTCTGTAAAAGGAGAAGCAGGAGGAAGCACAAACCAGGAAATCATAGATCAGACTTTCAAAGTTACTAGTAACATAAAGGTATAGATAAAAATAGGTTAGATATACATATAGATAGATACAAATATAATTATATTTTAAAAACTACCAACAACGAAACAAACAAACAAAAATCTGTTTTTAAGACTCTAAAGAGTAAGATGGGAAATAACAGCCAGCACAGATTTGGCAAGAAGAAATTATATCAAACCAATCTGATTAGGTTTTCTGAGAAAAGGTAGCCGATAATGTGTGGACAAGAAGCAGAAGGCATCATAACCAAACAGATTAACAGGTATGCTGTTTATAAATCTAGAGAATATTCAGATAGAGAAAAACAATAATTTTCACAACCCAAAAATTTTTGATTGGAATAAGCTGTTCTGTTTATTCCTTGCAGATAGAACAGGAAGCAATGGGATTGAATGACAGCAAGAAAGATTTGCGTTGGCAATTGGGAGAAATCTTTTCAACTATAGGCATAGCAGAGCACTAATGTACACTGCTGAGGGAGAACATGTAAACTTCTGCCACTGGAAGTTTTCAAGAACTGATGAGACAAAAATCTGTCAAGAATAGTTTAGTTATAACTGATCTTGCCTTTGAGCAACTAGATGTATTAGATGACCCCTTGGGACTTTATTTACTATGATTCTGTGATTCCCATGTAAACATAATGCTGTTGACTCAAATTCAATTAATGTCTAGAAACTTATATAAACTATTTAAGAAAAAAAAAGAAAAGAAAATGCATGCACACTTAAGGAAATGTTATATGTGAAAGTTAGGCAGTTTTGTTGTTTTACAAAAATTGTAAGTGTGGGGAACACCTGACAAAAGCTACATCTTCATGATGAGCTTCTGCCTCCATGCTGTCTTCTGGCTACAGTAACATTTCACAGCACATTTAGGTACCTGCCTTTTTCACTACCCGTCATTTATTTTGAGGGAAACACGTAGTGTTCCAGTTGTAGCAGAACTTTCAACTCAAATGGTTTAGTACCTGCAAAATTGTGCAGAAGTAGAGATTCAAGCTAAATCATTTGTGTAATAACATTTGTATAATCCCTCCAGAATACATTCACCCTACCCTCAATGTCCAAACAAGCACAGGTTTGCCCACAGGATATGAGAAATGTAAAACACTGACAAGGACAGCATGAGAGAGTTATGGCTTCTCATACAGGCTTGGCCAAGCTGGTTGCTCAGGTTTGGAACCTGAGTTTGCTGTGAGAATGGTATGGTTAAAAGCATGAGAAGTCTGAAGAAAACCTGCAAAAGCATTTTATTCTACATAACAGAGGCTGCTAGCTGACGCTGAACACTAAACTGTGAGGATCTCCATCACCGCTCTGCTCCAAAGCTTTGATTTAATTCTCTTTACTTAAGGTAGTTACCTGAGGAAAATAAAATTTAGGTATCTTAATCTCCCTGTTTTCCAACTCAATAAGACCAAAAGATTCAGAAAATTGAAGTTACACTTCCTTTTGACTAGAGAGCCTAGGCAGGCCAAGCCTCTCATTCAAACACATTAGCAAAATCTGTCAAGATAGGAGTGAGGAAGGTAAAGTTCTGGGCCCAGGTTATCTGCCTAAATGAAGATCTCAATGGGTAGATCAAGATTGCAGTGAGTAGATCAATTGAATTTTCAGCAGAAACTACAAAGACACTAATAACAATGTACTCTCAAAACCCCTCTCCTGTTTCCCTGATATTAGAAATATGTGATAGGAGGTCTCTGCAGCAAGCATATAGCTTTCAAAAATTTTAAGAGCTCTATATAATCACAGTGAGATACGAATGTGCACGAAGTGGAGAAAGTTGAAGGCATTATCCTGATCTCTATTGTTGGGTTGCATTTTCTGCAGGAGTATCTTTCAGTGCAAGACCACTGCATCCCTAAGGCTAATCCTATTTTTTTACTTTTTAGAGGAAGAAACAATTGTGTACAGAGGTTGAATTCTTATTCATGTGCAGCTCTCGGGGGGAATTGGGCCTTATAGCAGGAAGTACTGAACATCTTGAGAAAGCTGCAGCTGCCTTTTGCAGACTCCAGAGGCACATAAAGTTCAGGCTGTGTTTGTGTCTTCAATAAACTGAACACTACCTGAACTGAAACAAACTTCAGAAGCTATTGGGTATCAGGGATCATTATGGCAGATGTCTGAAAAAGAGAGGTTATCATAAACTGACTTGTGTGTGTGCATTTACACACATCTTTGTTCAGAGAGACAAACATACAGTTATTCACTAGAGCATGTGGTATTAGCTAGCTGGGAAATAGAGCCAGGTGAATTTAGTTTTAGTAGGGGACAAAAATGTATTCTCTAGTCTACAGAATTCAATGGCTGATGGTGATGGCTAGAGACCACTTTAGATTAACTGTGCACAGTGGCGTTATGGCTGCTCTGTGTGTATTTTAAAAGACAATCTAACCATAAAAAAGCTAGTCAGAATTGCTAAAATGCAGCAAAGTGCTTGGGTGGTGGAGCTTCTCACAGTGAAAAAGTAACAGTGTCTGAAGGAATCCAAGACATGCAGTTCTGCAGCAAGCAAAGTTTCTTAATTTCCAGTGCATCACCAAAGGTAATATAATTGCAAATAGAACTTCTTGCAAGTCTCATCTTTTATTATGGTCTGGTAATTTTCCAATATTGCACCTTTAAGGTACAGAGTACTATGTGATAATCCCAGCTGGATCCAAAATCTAATTATTACAGTGAAGGAACACAAAATAAAACAAAACTACCACATTCCTCATCAGAGTTAACAAGAATGGTGCAAATTCAGGTTCACATCAACACAGGGACTCAAAAGGCTAGAAATGTGCTTATAATGATGTCTACTATGTAAACTAGTTCTACACAGCACTTGTGAGGCTGCACTTGGAATGCTGTGTCCTCTTTTTGTCCCCACAAGTGAAAAAAGATGCAGACAGAGTGGACAGGGTCCAAAGGAGACCCACAAAGATGATTAAAGGGTTGGAGAACTTGCCCTATGAAGAAAGACTGAAGGAGTTAAGTATTTTTTGCCTGAAGAAGGAGGGCTCAGTGGGGACCTCATCACAGTATTCCACTAGTTTAAGGGTGACTACAGAGATGACAAAGGCTCTCTGTTCACAGGGCACCAAAGAAGACAAATGGCAGTGGGTAAGAGCCGCACTGGGAGATGTTTCATCTGTACATAAGTAAGGAATTCTTTACAGTGAAAACAGTCATTCACTGGAATGACTGGTCGTGGCAGTCCCCATCACAGGAAGTTTCCAAGATATGATTGAACAGGATGCTAGAAAATCTTTTCTAGGCTTCCTTTCCCACAGAATGTTGGACTGGATGATCTATCAAGGTCTTTTCCAACCTATGCTGTTTTTATGATTGACTCTATAAACACAAGGAAAGCACGGATTGGTTTCTTCTCTTTTACTATCTTAATATATTGGTTTTCTTCTTAACAGCAAATGATTCACTGCTTTCTATCAGAAGAAAGCAGTCTGTTCCTTCTAAAGAATATGCATGACAAATCCTGGCAGGATCCATGGCAGGAGTGAGGCTCACGTATGTCAGATATTACAGATTTGATTGCAGGACCTCATGTCTATCTTCTTACTACCTGTTTGTATGACATCATGTTAGTCTACAGGTATCTCCTGTGTACTATGGATTATGTGTAGATTGGATTGTGTACGTGAAGGAGAGGCTCAAAACTTACTTAGACTGCCCAGAGCTGCATCAAGGTCTCGACTCTGCTTTGGAGTTGCACTTGTAGTTGCACTCTGAGACATTATCTTGCATTTGAACAGTGTTCCTCTTTCTTGTTTAAAAAATAGGCTAATCCCAGAAATGAGCTGCTAAGCATTCAGCTAATGAGAAGGTAAATAAGCAAGCTCCACTTTGAGTATTAAGGCTCACTCCACTTAGCATGTACTTTGGTGTCCAGGTTCAGCTCAAAGAAACATTTTTTCCTACCCTCCATTTTTGCATACTGGCTCCCAGGTGGCAGCAAGGAAGATAGGTTGTCCTTACACAAAATGGTTTAATGCTTCAAAGCCTACTGCTAAGAAAGAGAAACAACATGGTTTTGGTCTCTGCTTCAAAGCATGCATTTGACTTTAAATGGGGAAGATGCTGAAATGCAGTTGGGAGGAAAGTACCTCCTGGACTGGTGTCTAGTCTTTCCTCCCAGTCTCACATGAAAACATGGATACTTAAGGAGAAAGTTAAATGGAACTTTGACATATAAGATATTTAAAAGTTTGTTGCAATGCCTCTGGGCACCCCAGCCTGCGTGCTGGGGGCAGCCTGTGTGCTGGGGGGGACCCACACAAGCTTGGGGGCTGGCACGGCACAGGGGCTGGCCCTGGAGCTGGCGGACTGGTGGGGGAGGCCCCTGCCCCCCTCCGCTGAAGCAGCTGCTGACGCCACGCCGCAGGCGGCAGCCTGAAGCCATGGGGCTGCTCCCTGCTCGGTGAGGAGGCGGTCCCTGCCCGAGAAGGCGGTCTCCCATTGGTCGTTCCCCTGTGTGCGAACAGACGCATAACTGGCCAATACCCCTGTCAGTCATTCTAATCCTCCGCAGCCATCGGCTGTCTCCTGACTCCCTTCCCCTCCCTTTCCTGATATAACAGCCTGCAGCTTGGTTGTCCTCTGTCTTTGTCCGCTCCTGCCTGCAACTACAGTATTAAAATCAAGTGGCCTTAAGCGGAAAAGAACCCTTCCTCGTCTCTTTACTTCTGCTGCCTTAATTAAACCTCGTGCATGAATTTTGCTAACACCAGCATGGAAGAAGAAGGCAGCTGTGACTCTGATGGGGACTGGCAGAAGCTGGCATCACTTCTCTCAGGTCACGTGACTGCTGCCAAAGGCTTCCAGTAACTCACGCTTTTTACCCGTGGCAAAAGTTTAATTCTCAAAGCTCTTCTGCAGCTGATGTCCAACCTTGGCAGTGTTTTCTTGCTGTTGCTTACTGCTTGCTCAGTGATTTTGATAGGGTAAGGCAATTAGGCTCCCAGCAAACCCATGCCTAAGTTCCTTTTCAGTGCGCATGCTAAATTTTCCTTTTACCCTCAATGCAATGGACATTCATAAAGTGTGTCTCACTATTTACAAAAGCTAATGAGAAAAGCAAAAAAACCTGAAGACTTTTCCCTGATTTCCCCTGGTAGCTCAAGTTTATGAAGTTGAACACAGAGTGCAAGCACAATTTTTATATATATCCTTTTGAAAAAAGATGCTTTTGACATTTGGAGCCTTTCCTAGACTTATGTAATTTTAATTGTGAGATAAATTTAATAATAATAATAATTCTTTCTAGATATCAGCCTCACAGAGCATAAATATATAAAATTGTGCATCCCAGTTCACCTTTTCTATTGTTAGACTTTAATGACAGGTGGTATTTAGAAATTCCTCTGATCATTCTAAATAGATTGAAAATTACTATGAGGAAGTTGCAAAATATTTTCTAATAATGCCATAAACTGAGAGATCGTAGTCAAAGATAATAAACTGAATTTGAAGACTCCGGTTTTGCCTTTTATATAGTTTTGGTCAGTGTATGGAACATTATCTTCTAGACATCCTATGTTATTGAGAATTGATAAAAAAAGTTTATACCATTATGACATATTGATACTAAAATAAGTGTAGAGTACATTATGCAAGTAAGAAGAAATGTGTGGATATTTACTAGATTATAGGGGAAAGAATGAAAATTATACTTCCTAATTTGTACTGAGCTGTTAGAAAAATAATTTTGGAGGATACATGAGTGATTTCTTAAATACAAAGAAACAGTAAGGCAAGCAAATCCGTCACTTAATGCTCTTTGCTCATTTTAAGTGAAAATACTTTATTTTGCTTCTTTTCCCACACCTGAGACATTTGCTTTCCGTTTTGCCTCCTTTTGTTGGTTTTTGTTTTTTGTTTGTTTGTTTGTTTCTATGTTTTGTTGTGAGTGTTGTTTTTTTTTTCCTTAATTTGCACAGCCTGCTCCACAGCACATGGATATTCCCTGAAGGAACTGCAGCCCATAAAGAGCCCATGCTGGACCATGAAGGATTGCAGCCCATGGGAAGGTCTCACGCTAGAGCGGAAGAAAAGTGTATAGAGGAAGGAGTGGCAGAGATAAGCTGTTATAGGCTGACTGCAGCCTCTCATTACTCATCCCTCTGTGCTACTTGGGAAAGAGATGGTGGAGGAGTCAGAGATGAGGGAGTGAAACTGAACCAGGAAGGGCAGGGAGTGAGCTTTAGTTTTTGTCTTCTTTTTAGTTTTGGTCTGCTCTTGTCTGTTTCTCAGCATCAAACTCTAAATTAATTGTCAGTTAATTAACTTTATTTTACCCAAACTGAATGTTTTGTCCATGACTGTAACTTGCTAAGTGTAACCCCGTATTTATCTTGACCCACCAGCTTTTCCATCTAATTTTCTCCCCCCATTTTTTTGAGGAAAGGGAGTGAGAGTGCAGCTGGGTGTGCACCTGGCAGCCAGCCAAGGTCAAGACACCACAAATTCTCTCATTTTCTGAGGCTTGCAGAAAAACTTGAAATCCAACAGCTTTTATCTAGCAGTCAAATAATATTTCTTGTTTGAAATACTTGTTTCAATGTGAAACTTAATGCATGTTTCTCTCCTTCCAGTTGAAAGACACGGTCTGTGGGAAAATAATTAAAAATCAACCTGCCATCTTCTCTAAAATATGTGAAATCAAATTGTATCCATAATCCACTGTCATATATGTGCACTTTCTTAAAAATAAACATGTTGACATATGTGTATACATTGCTAAAAATAATAATTTCTCCTAGTTTTGGTAAGAGAGGGTATTTTAGCCCACAGAGCTCAGCCCTTAATATGTACATGTCACTGAAGCAGAATGTAAGGTCAGCTTGAATGGCAACCAAAAAATATCTTTGAGTAAGAATGGAAAATACAGATCTAATTAGGGCAACAATGAATAACTGACCCCTTGGTCAAATGATGCATAGGAAAAAAAGGGTACTCCTTTTAAAATACAGTGACAAAGTAATTGCTCCTTATAAGGTAATGTTTTGGTCAAGGCAAAGGTCACACATGTTCCTCTCTTTCCCAAATAGTAACACATAAAAGAAAATGAGAAAACTCTCCTAATCTGGACACATTTATCTGTCTACGGACATGATTATTCAAAATGTTTAAGAGTCACATGCAAAAATGGTGGCTTTCTGATGAGGCAGAACTAATCAGTGAGTATGCTTCTGCCAGGATGACTTGGGCTTTGGACCCATCTCTCTTTAATTTCATTTTCAAACTCTTCTGTTTGAAGATATTAAATGGTCTGGATTCATTAACCAAAGATGGCAGCTCCATAGTCAGCTAACCAAACCACCCAAAGCCTCTTATTTGTTCATTTATTATTTATTTTACTGAGTACATTGTGTAGCTGAGTTATTGAACATACAGGTTTCAACACTGTAAGTTCAAAGTGTCTGGTTTTTTTCTGTGTGAATGTCAGAGAGAATTATGTATCTATTTGTTATTCAGAGGCTTCTCTGAGGATTAACACCTCTGTATTGGCTCCAGTTCATGCTCTTCTGCAGCGATATTTTCTGTCCATTTGGCTTCAGAGGAATATTTTCTCTCACTGTTTTGGCCATCGCGTAATAGAGAAATCTGCACAGTTCTGCAGGCCAGATTCAGACACACAGTCATGCCCAGTAGCATCTTTTTCCCCAGTGTGGTATGACGTAGAGGGAAGATGTTTCTAAGTAAATTCATCACCATCTAACGCTGTCCTGTAAAATTTTAAAAATTATTTACATTTAAAAAGCAATATACTGAATTAACAGTATTGAGTATAAACATGATAGTGTTCATTTTTTTTAATGTAAAAGAAATACCATAAATTAGAAAAATTTAACTCTGAAGATTTAAATGCCTTTGTGGATAGTAATGCCAGAAACAGACAGGTGCCATGATAATATAATTTAAAAATTACAGAGACAATTATACCTGACATTCTTTTGTTTGTGTTTCAGAAGTGATTATTGTAAGGGCCAAGTTCCTGAGGAGGCACCTAGGGTAGGTCTTAAATATTCAGGGCCCAGCTACAAACAGAAAGACAGTCAGTGCCTTTACAGAAGGAACTATGTTACCAAAGATGAAGGAGACAGGAAAGGTTTGACTATTTACCTGACTTGAGTAAGCAAGTGACCATTTAGGTGGAAAATATAGGTGAAACCAAAAATATTTGTACATTTTGGTACCCCTCGGGTACCAAATATATAATGAAAATATATAGTCCAAATTATAAATTGAAAGGATATTTTTCAAGCTGAGGAAATTGAAAATATTAAACGTCGTGTTCTTCTGAAAAAACTTATCAACAGCACTGAAAATATTTTTAGGGAAAGGCATTCAGTATAACAAAATGAGTACTTGTGATACTGCATGGCAAAAATGTACAAAATAAGACTCAAGACACTGAATCTCAGATGTAAAGTACATATTCTTATGAGCTGTGTGTGTGTTCTTATGAGTTCTTACGTGTATTTATGAGGAATTATTTGTATAAATTTATTGTTTAATAATCTAATATTTTCATTTATTCTTATGCCTGTGAAAGGCAGAGTAAGCTTCTCTTAGATAGATCCTGTGGCTGCTAATCACCTCTGCCATTGGTTTTGTGAAGTCTTCAAGAAAATTAAAAATCATAGTTTCTTAAACAGGTAAATGAATGTGTCCATGCTATAAAGAGAATCCAGAGACAAAGGCTGCACCAAATATTTAGTATCAGGTATTTGAACTCGGCCTCCTTCAGAAAAAGAATTTGCGTTTGGTATACTGTGCTGAAAGAATTCCATGCTCACTGGTCTTTTCCACATAAAGAATTCTTAGATAAAGTAAATATTTAGGTTTTATCCTTTACACAATTTTACAATTACATTTGCTTTCCAATTGTTTGATAGATGAACATGAGATAACTAGATTTTTTTGGAAAGAAATGAAACAACCTGATAACAGTATAAAGACTAAGTACACCACTTCAGTGCTTTATAGACAAGTACAGAAACACATTAGATTATTATTAGGGATATTAATTATTGTGTCACTTTGACATATAACACAGATCACCTTGTACTTACTTGTATTGATCAAAGTTTTCAGATCATTGGTTTATAGAAGTAAAGAAATCACTAACTGCAAAGTTCTGTCATCTTTTCTTTCTTTATTTTATCCCATTTTTCTGTGAATATAAATACCTGAGGATAGTTACCATAATAAGATTTCACAAAACACTGAGATTCACTTGCCTTCTATACACCTTTAGAAACAACGAGAATCCAAAGCTAAAATTACCTTTATATGGATTGGGATACAGGTAAAGGCATTTGAAGTAAATTCTGTTGCTATTGTGTTTCAGTGGAAATTCTGCATTTCCTTAGAGGGATTTGAGAATGAATGCTTCAAGCTTAGCACTGCTGGAAGTGAGAACCAAACAGTTCTCCATCAGATTGTCACTCTGCTTGTTATGATCCAATTATTACTATTATTAGAGAGATACCTCTGCCCGAATTAAGGTGCAAACAAAACCATACGCTGAAGTCAATAGTATGGATTTTATTTAATAGTAAATGTGGGGAAGAGAGAGCTAGAAAGAAATAGGAAAGTGGGGGTGGCAGGAGAGAAAGAGACAGGTTAAGTAGGAAAATATCACCAGCCGTGGACCCAGATGGATTCCCGTTGGTCCTTTTCTTCTGGTCTTCTCAGTGGTGGGGGTCCCATGAAACACAGAGTTCAACGGGTTAATAAGTGTTCAGGTGTACTTGGGAATGCCCAAGCACCTCCTCTTGTGGGGAGTTTTACACTGTCTTTTGCAACACTGTGGATTCTGTGCAGTCCTCTGGTGGAAGGGCCTCAGGAATGTGTCTTGGGCTGTGGCCTCCCTCTGCAGGACCCAGCCAGAGCTGATTTTCAGCTGCTGAGTTGGCTTTCCTTGTGGGCATATTCACCTCCCCCAGCTTTGTTAACTTCTTCTCAGACCTGAGATAACTGTACAATAGTACCACCTTTATCTTATCTCAAGTTCCTGTCAGGTGGTTTAACTCACTGTCCAGATTCCAAGAATCCAAGAGGCATATTCTGGGGATGGGCTTCAGTGTTTGCAGACAAGAAGTTGCTTCTTTGCACAGTTTTCTACAAAGGGCAAAATCCTTTGGTGATCTTAACAGTGTTTGAGGCAATTGTGATCTTTAAATTGCTTATGCTGTTACTAACAAGGAACAGTGATACTAATGTGATTTCTGAAAAGTAAGGTAGATGCTACAGAAAACTGAACTTAGATTTTGTGTTGGTTAACTTAACTAACAAGAAACACACTAAGTAGTAGAAAATTAATATTTTCATTGGCAAAAATGAAAATGAAAAGAATAATGGAAAGAAAAATGGAAATTATTGGTATTGTCTGTCATTTTTACAAAAAGTAAGGCAGAAAAGTATTGAGGAAAGAATTCTAGATGTAACTAGACAAATGACTTCTTCTGTACAAGGGTAAGAATAAATAGGAAGCCTATAAGGACTGTAAAAAGAGAGATCATTAACAGAATTTTCATTAGGGAAGTGTTAGATGTTGAAAATGTTGTTTTAACAAGTAAAAGCTACTTCAGCTATATAAAGAGGAAAAGAACAAGGAAAACAAAAGTGGGGTCAATATACAATGGGGATATGTTGGAGATTAAAAGAGAACTGGGAAGTGCCCTCAAATAAATAAACATTTTTGTCCCAGTTTTCAGTAGAATAATAGTGTCTGGTAATGTATGTCCCATGGAGATCATCTCTACTGACACAATAGACTCTCTCTCCTCCACTATGTAAGAAAAATGAGTGTGGTAATTACAACACAGTTGCTTATTCAAATTTATAACTATTTATGGCAACACATTAAGCTAATTTAAATTCAAGCAAATGCAGTTTCACCCATTGTTAATAGCCTGGGATTACTGTAGCTGTTGAGAATTCATATGTCCCCTGGTTCTTCTTTTGATGGTAAGAATCTCCAAATTCACCCCATTTCTTTTGAGTGGATTATTCCTCACTTCTAAATCAGTGAAAGTATTAATCAGCTTTTCCAGATGAATGAGTTTGAATTCCTTTGTTTCCTGGTCCCTTAAAATTCAAGTTAAAAAAGAAGACCAAGCAGGCTGCTAAATGGGTGATTTGAAACTTTTCTCTTATCCCTATAGGAAGTGAAAACGTATCTGGGAGGACAGATCCTTCTCTTTGTGCACTGTATGCTTAGCAATATAAAAACAAAGCCTTCTGAGAGCTGGAGCCTTCTGTCTCAATCATACATCTCCTTTTGCAAAAGTTGTACTAACAGAGAACATTAGTTA
The DNA here is from genome assembly GCA_013398175.1 of Climacteris rufus. NCBI lineage: Eukaryota > Metazoa > Chordata > Aves > Passeriformes > Climacteridae > Climacteris > Climacteris rufus. The sequence goes on along the minus strand of VZRZ01007410.1, from coordinate 457,520 downwards.
TTCTTTCAATTGTTACAGTCTTCCGAAAAAAAGAAACCAAAACAAACGAAATCAACCAAACAAACCTAACACAGAAAAGTGATTATAGCACAGCAGATAATTTGATAAACAAAGACACAAACTTCTATACAGATAGCAAACATGTATGCCTATATCTTACATACTCTCCAAGCATCTGGATTTAAAAGATTACAGTAGGTCCTCGCTGCATTTTTTCAGGTTTCTTTCAAAAGGGACAGTGTGGGAAGTTAGAATTTGGATATGAAAATTGACAATCTAATGTTGAAACAGAGCAAAAAAACCCATTATGACTTTCTGAGTGCTTTTTGAATGTTTAAGGAGGAACTAGTTATCTTGGTTTCTGTACTGACAAAAAACCAAACATATGCAATCACATGTCCAGGAAGAATCAATTTTTTTCCTGTTGCCATCTATCACTGGGGAAAAATGAACTACAGCATTTTTAGCCAACATTCAACAAAAAGCAAAGCATGAACATAAAGTCTGACAGAAATCATAACTAAGGAGATGGCAGTAGTGAAAAATGGCATAAAACCAAGGAAAGTCTTTTAGTGGTACATTTTACTACAAATTTTACAAAAACCCCTTAATTAATTTTAAGATAAACTTTATTTCATTATGAAAGGAAATAAATGAAGGAGTTGCCTATGATTGCAAATAATTGCCCTTGATAACCCAGACAACCCTTTCAACCTCAATTTGCCAAAGACATGACATACTTCAGGTGGGTTATTCAGCCAACTATGGGTTATTCAACCAACTACTCACCACAACTTCCCATGGGGATTATTTAACTTGTTTTACCCCAACTAATATTCAATGATGCCTGCTTCACTCAGGAGCTGGTGGAGACACTCAGCAAGGGAATGAAGAAATAAGATCTGACACAAGTGAGATCCCTGAGTCAGGTAAACTGTTGTCTTTCTTGGTCCACTTTCAGATTTTTTAAATACCTAGATCCTCACAGAGTTCACTTCTGAACTGCTGAATTCTTTAACACCAAACTGACTTCAATGCAAGTTGAAGTCAATATTTTTAGGGCCATACAAGTGCAATCCAAGTCCACAGGGTGTTGTTTAGTGACATAAATACATAGGTTTCTTGAGATCTACAGACTTTCCTAGTCCTCATATCCAAATCACTGTAAATTCCACCTGGATTTATACCTTTATACCTTTCTGAGCTATACTAAATTCCCAGAATGTTTTTAAGGTGAAACCTTTGTAGTAAGAAAGACAAATATCATGACTCTCTTTGTAGAAGCTGCAGTTTATCCAAGTTTTCTGGTACCAAATTTGTTCTTTCTCTCCAAGACTGTCTTCTGTTTACTGCTGGGCTGCTGCTTTTAAGCCCAAAAGTAAACACATTTTTATACAACTGTCTAGATGTAGTATTGTTTGTAAAAGTTCATTGGAAACGAAATGTTTATTATTATTGTAGTAGTAGCAGTAGTAGTAATAATAATATTGGCATGTTGTTGTTGTTATTATTATTATTATTATTATTATTATTACTTGGGTTTGTGGAATAGATTGGAAAAAAATCACTTTCAGCATATCCAACATTCCTCCAGAATTCATTTCTCTGCTTAGGAAGTAAGATAAATAGATAGCTGACATATTATATCATATTATGATGTAGCCTAGCGATGTGATCTTCCTCTAAGAGAGAACAGAAAAGAAGGTCTGGCAAAATCTACCCACAAAGAAGATTACGTTTGCTGATTGGTTCCCATTTTACAGAAGGAAGCAGTGAGTTTGGGAAGTACCTGCACACCAGGAATGGGAGGAGGCTCAGAATGCTTATGTTGCCAAAGCCTTAGATCCCACGTAAAGTTTTGACTCCAGTATAATTCTTGTACTTCCCAGAATCTGAAGTCCTTGAGAAGTAGACTGGGATAAGTGTCTGAGGCCTCATTCACTAATCAGTGGAAAGCAGAGCTCACAATGGGATGAGGAGAGAGGGGAGTCCCTTGACTCCCTCCATGGACAGGTCTTGCCCTGCTTTCACTTCACTGCAGAGACAAGGACAGTGTCCATGGCTCCCTCTAAATTGCAATTCCTGCAGTTAAGTGATCAACTATTTTTAAAAATTGAAAATATCACTAAATTGAAAATATCACTAAATTGAAAATATTCTGGCATGGAGAAAAAATGTGAAGACATAAACTCTGAGGGCTTGGTAAGCAATGCAAATTTTAAAAAAGAAAAACAGCACTATTTTTAAATT
>VZRZ01007410.1:433919-455212 GCA_013398175.1 Climacteris rufus | reverse complement strand
TTTTTTTTTTTTGCGGGGGCAGGGAGATGAGGGAAGAATGCAGAACTGAGAACAAGAAAAATTGATTTTGTAATTTTTAAAACAATCTGGGTTTGGCACTCCTCCACTGTACTCTAGCAAACCAAGATGTATTCCTGAAGCTTCCTATTGCATTTTGTGGCTTTGTAAGTATAGGATGGAACTATAAAAGAAAAATTATTTTTCCCACTGTTAACCGCTTATGTAATGCAAAATAGAGGAACAGCTTCTTCCTATTGTCTTGCTTGCAGAATCAGAGCCAGGTGAGTAGATTTCTCCCTTATATATCTAGAAAAATTCCTCTAAAAGACAAGTCAAATACATAATTTCAGCTGTTCCCTAATGTGCAGTTAATACTTATCTGATAAAGTTGTTTTATTCCAGTGCTATTAGTTTGTTTGAACACAGTATTTTGAGAACCACAGACATTTTTCTCTTTGTTGACTCATTAGCCCTAAAATGCCATTTTTAAAAGGCCTTTTACCAAAGCCCAAAACACCAGAATTAGTTATTTTCAGATGGTGAAAACAGATAATTAAGAGGGAATATGGATATGCCAAAGCATTTATTTGGTGGCTATGATAGATCTTAAAAAAATAGTTAGAAATGTGGCTAGAGGAGAAAATTATTTTTTATAAGAAAGAACAAAAATAAAAGTGGCAATATCAAAGAATGTTAATTTTGCCTTTTTTGTTGTTGTTGTTGAGTATAAGAAGAAAATGGACAGAATTGTCTATTTGTATTTCTTATGAAAATATCCTTAAGGTTTTTCTTAGTCTTTGTATTCCATGGAACACTAAAAATAATCTGGAAATCAATCAGACATTAAAAAAACTAACCAAACAAGATAGAGAATAGAATGCAAGACTTCAGAATTTCATCCTCTGTAATCCTTGTAGGATTGCTGATCCCCTCGTTTTCTTGATTATATAGGTAGACAGGAGAAAAATAAATAAAGCTTTATGGTGCATCTGAAGTCCTGTGTGCATCTTGTTTCCAGCCAGAGGCTGAATGCTGGACATATATATGGTTGCAGTGGAATGACTTTTATTTTGTTTATGCAATATCCTCCCTAAAACAATCCTGCTTTTGATAATATTTCACATTTTATGTGTATTTTTGGAACATTTCTACCAGTCTAAGAAACATGACAATTCCAATCCTTTTAAGGCCAAGGCNAAAAAAAAAAAAGAAGACAAGACTTCTAAGAAGATGTCAGAAGACAAGACTTCTAAGAAGATGTCAGAAGCCTTTTCAGACACTTAATATATATACTGAGCCAAATGCAAACATTTAAGCAAAACAGTGTACCATTTAGTGTCTTTGATATATCACTGTTCACTGTTCTGAAGGTACAGATTAGTATAAAATCTGATCTGTTCTTCAGACAAGCTTTTTAAAATAAACTGTTATATGGAGAACAAGTCTCAAACGGTATAATGAAATGAATTACTCTATTTTTACTTGTCTTTGTTTATACATTTCAGAAGACGAAGTAAGACAGAATATTGCAATAGAATAAAACAAAAAAGGTTGACTGTTACTTTTTCCATTCTTGTGTGGTTAAAGATAGACTGGGAAAACACTTTTAAAATAAAAATATATTTAATGTGCAAAGAATCTAGGCAATATGATATACGGAACTTTGAAAAGTCCATGCAGTCCTTGGAGCTTTGAGAGCTTTGGATAGCTCTGTATAGTTATGACAGCATATATGAATGAGTCTTAATTAAATTAGTAACAGCACTGTCTGACATGGAATCAAATAAAACAGAACTTTAAAGCCATAATTTTTACTTGCAAATCTGATGAATTCAGCCCTCAGAAGGCAAAGAAAATAAGCCTCCTCTCAGCCCTAAACAAAACATATGATCAATCTAAAACTTTGGCTTTTTAGGGTGAAAAAAGAATTTTGTTACTGCAGTGTATCTGTGCAAACATCTTCAAAAGCAGGATTTCTACAAAGTAACTTGCCTTTTACACTGAAGAATTGATCTACCTGTCAAAGTACAGCAGTAGGTGTGACCTGTATGCCAAACGATTGCGAAATGCACATCTAATTTTTTACCTGCCCTACATGAGGTAAAATATAGCAGGTGCAGTACATATGACCTAAGGGAATAGTCACATAAACCCATAATTGCACAGTACACAAGTGGTTATGAAACTATTATCCTGTGAAACCATTCTGCTGGCACTTGTTCCTTTTAAATGAAAATATGGCACAGAATGGCTGTTTTCTCTCTTGCACTCCTGAAGTTTATAACATGGTGGTTCTAGTGGCTGATGGAGAAAGAAGCTGTGATTTGACATTCAGAAGCAAAAATCTGAGCCAATAGCATTAAATTTTCTTTGCAGTATTATCTTCCCAATGGAAAGGGAGACTTCTTTAGAAATTTAGGATATCCATTACTGCTGCATGAAAACTTACATCTCTGAAATGTCTTCATGCATTTTCTTTCTTTGGCTTTATAAGAATCCATGAACACTGCACATCATAGGCTCAAAACTTATCTTCCCATTGAATTAACTAAAAGATATAGGTCTTTGACCATGGGATTTAGCCAAGGAACAGAAATAAGAAATAGAATTAGTTTCTTCACTAAGTTCTATATAACTAAACCATTAAAGTCCATTTGATTTAAGATTAATTAATTTAATTAATAAATTGATCACTTGAGTTTTTACTTTAGAGAAAAAGCCCTCAAAATGTCACTTGGTTTTGGTGCTATAGGACTATTTGTGTAAAATAACTCCCATAACAAAATATTCATCTTTCAGATGTGATTCCTATTTGCAAAGATTATCTCTGTTCCTAACAAAAATGGTGATTTGTTTCTGTTTGTCAGAAAACAGACATACATGAATATTTTAGAGATCAGCCTGCTCAGAACATAACCCTGTTCCTCTTATTCCAGCTGGAAAACAATGTTGGTTTATACACTGTGATGTTATTGCATTTTTTCTTAAAGTAGAAAAATATTGTAAGAGAGAAGTATTTTATCCTTCCTCAACTTTGCTGAAAGCAATGGACTTCCTTCCTAACACCATCAGAAAAGAAGAATTTGAGACTTCAGGTATTTGTCATTGAGGAATTATTATTTAACTAACACTGTAATTCCTACATGAGGAACAGTTCTTTTGTGCTTAAGTTACTCTAGCCGTTCGTGATGTAAAATCCTACATCCATTAAAGTAAACCCGTATTTTTCCAAGCGTTTTGCACACAGATCACTCTTACTATTGCCCTGTGTGAGGCAGATGAACTATTAGGTGTCAGAATTATGTTGTAATGAGAATTTCTTGCTTCCTAAGTTCACAGTTATATTGCAGGAGAAATGTAGGATTTAGACAAAGTGTTAGGACAAGATGACAAGTTTAATTTAAATCTTAAAGTAAAAATGACACAATTCTTGAATTGTGTTGAAATTGTAGGAAACAGGCATTTCAATGTCCACTACAACATTTTATTTGTTATTAGTGTGTCACAGTAAATTTTGCATCAAACAGTGATTATTCCCTGAGATCAGATGCACTAATGAGATGATCTTTGAAGATGGATTGAACCCTGGCTTTAATGGTAACCAATTGTCAAGATCCCAAATTGTCTCATTATAAGATCCTTTCTCTCTTTTAATTCATTGTAATGAGCAACATTTAGAACCATAGAAACAGTGTTGCATTCATTAAAAGATTCTTCCTGATGTCTCTCCTTTGAACAAAACACAACACTTGGACAGAATTCACCTATAATATTCTTGTAATATTTTACAGTCTTAGATATTTTGTTAGTGAAAAAAAAAAAAGTACATTAACAACAAAAAATAGTTATTTGTGTTGAAATACATACAATAAGCTAAATACACTTAGGTGGTTAGGTGTAGAGTTATTCATACATACTGAACAGACAGGGACCTAGCATTCTTGATGCTGGTTTGGACATTGATTGCTGTTGCCACCCCACGATGCATTTGCGTTTAAGAAAGCAAGCAGGTGTCTGATGATCAGCTTGAAAACCGAAACAGAATTTCAGCACCAATCACACATTGCAATCCATGTTCCTTCTCCTTTTCTCTGCAATTTCCCTCCTCCTTGCTTTCTTTTTAAATTCTAAAATGTATATTTTAATGTCTTCTTTTTTGCTTGAGGGTATAAAGAGATTTAAGGAAACACTGTCTGCATGAAAACACCAGGAAGCTGCACCGTAGTTTCTTTCCTTCTATCACTGTGGAGCAGATACTTGATTATTTTACATGCCAGTTTTCATTAGTGTTTCCAGTGCTATGTTCCTTTCCTCAGCTTCTGGAAATATTCCTTGCAGCTAACTGCAGTTGTGCTTGTGACACTACTGTCCACATGGCTGCTGTTCCAGACCAAGGACACATGCAGAAGCAAGCTAAAATACTGTAACTTTTAGCTTGTAGGTTCAACTAGCTTAAGACTACATTCTAAGTATTTTCACATCCGTTTTTAATAAGGGAACTTGAGGAACAGTAGCTCATGAAAAAGTCTAGGTTTGAAGAGACCTCTGGATATCATCTTCATAACCTTCTCTTGAAAGGAAGGCTTTATTCAGATTAAGATTATCAAATTAAGTCCTGAATATTTACAGCAGGGGCAACAATTTACAACTTTTGGGCAACTATCCCAAATCTCTCTTCTTGTTTTCAAGAACTGGCACACAAGCTGAATTTACCCTGAAGCAGCTTGTGCCCATTTTCTTTTCTCATATTGCCATGCATCCTCAATAAGAGACTATCTCCATCTTCTTTTTAACTATCTTTTAGATATTGGAAAACTGGAAAGAGTTCCACTTGAGCCTTCTCATCACCGACTTGAATTCTTCAACCTTTTGTTATATGTCAAATTTTTAATCATCTCAGCACCTTGCTGGTCTTGCATTGGACTCTCTCCATTTTGTCCCTTTTGAACTGGGGAGATCAAAACTGGATGCAGTATTCCAGGTGTGGCCTAACAAGTACCTATGGTCAATAATTCTTCCTCCAGGAACAGGAGTAACTAAACAAGATTACACCATGTAAAACATATAGTGTGTAAAAGTTGAGCGATTGTGTGTGTGATTTTGTACAGACATTTATGTGTTCACTGAATACATATATAAATGAGGTTGTAGCTAAGAGATTTTCTTGAAAATTTCAGGTAGGTGTTTGCTTCTATGCCTGCAGAAATAGTTAATTAGTATGAACATAGTAAATATGCATCTAACAAAGTAGTTACTGAACAGCTTACTGCTTCCTCTTATGCCTTCCTTGATTTTTTTTTTCTGGTTTTGTCTTTCCTTTGCCTTTGGGACCTATCTTCCACAGCATACACAGTACAGGAGAAGACCTTGCCATAGAAAAATACAGAACAACACAATTTTCTGCTTTCCATAGGAACTATAAAAAAAAGGCCTTTACTTCAGACAGTTTGACATAATGCTAATTGAAAGGAGCAGGGAAGTTAAATTTGTGCTGTTTATTTAGTTAGGGGTACCCTTTCCAAATCTGAACTACTTGATATTTTTCTTTTTATAGGTTGGATAAAGTGAAAAAAAGGAAGCTGAAGAATTAACTCTGTGTAAAATTTTTATTGGTATCCTTTGATCATAAAGAGGGCACAATGCTTTGTTATTTTTGGTTTTTTTTTTTTTGAGAGAGATTGGCTGCCTTGCTAAACAGAGCTTTTTCTGTCCAAGCTGCAGTGAGAGGGTTACTGTGCATGTTCCTATGGTCCTCCCTCTTATGTTCATTGGTATTTCAACTGCTAGGGTTCATATACCATGGCAATGGGTTCTTAGCAATAGTTATGACATATGTATAACACAATAGTTATTTTTGTAAAACTGCCTTGTCTAGAGAAATCTTATTTAGTGGAAGACTACATCGATGATTGTCTCCTAATGACCTCCAAGAATTTCCTTCAGCCTTCTTGTTTGCAAAGCTGGTATGTTATTTCAAAAGCCCTGTTGGTTATCCTGACAGTAACAATTTTAGAAAGATATTTTTTACTTAATGTTCCTGGATAGGATATTCAGTTTTGCTTGCGAATCTGAATAAAACAATGAGATTATACTGATGCCATAGACCAGCAAGTCTTTCTGATTTGAGGAATTCTCATATTTCTACCAGACGAGTTTGCATATTTTGGAGTTTAATCTGGAAAGCACTGTGTGGAAAACATGCAAAGGGGACTGCTACCTGACTTGTAAATGAATGACTTGTACACATTTAGGCAAGTGCTGTAAGTTTTGCAAAACTCTATTACAGAATTTCCCAATAAAGGAGTATATTTGCTGAGTACCAAAGGTTTCTGCTTAAGAGATCTCTTCTGTAATTTCCTCTATCTGTTACCTAAGTGAAAAGATAGAAAACGGAAAACATTCTCTGTTAGTTTATTGCTTTGGCTCAGGGATTCTCATATTAGTGTTAACAGCCACTGAGAACAGCAGGTGGTAATTTCCAATGGAAACGAGCTGCTACTAGACCAGACAACCCTCATTTACTTACACCCTGTGCAATGCTTCTCAGGAATATTGTAAACTGTGGACTCTTTCTCATTTGTCCTTGTTTTAGCTGACATTGTCATTCATGACTATACTGTGAATGTAAATGATAATCTAATGTCACTTCCATAATTACTTGGCACCCTGAATAAACTGTAATCCTCCTGGGTCAATAACTGCTCTCAGTTTGACATTCAATAAACAAGGTTTGGAAAATTGCTGTAGTTTCACTTTTTTTGTTGTTTTTTTTTTTTTTTTTTTTTTTTTTTTTTTTCCCTCCTGGTGCTTTTAGTGAATGCTATTCAGGAGTAGTTCAGGACCATTAAGATAAGAAAGGAAACAACTGCACACTGTGTGAGACTGCTGAAGGGACAGCTCTGATTTTCAACCCTTATAAAGGCCTCTTATCTGTAGTGTCCAATTCATCTCCAATGGAATTTCAAACAATTACTTCAGGGGAGTGAGACCCCCCCAGTCTGGAAGGCTGCTCTTTGTAGTGTCATGAATCACACTTTTAAGGGCACATATCACACATATTGTGACTGTCTGTTGTATCCCTTCTCTATGCCTAAAGCCTTTTTACAGAACTTGACTGTTGTTGCTGTAGCCTTGAATGAGGCTTCAAATAATGCAATCCAGGTAGCTGCAACCAAGCCTTTCAGTCATAAAACAAATTGCTTCTGTTATGCACAAGGATGACATCCAAGGACAAATCAAGTGTTGTTGCAACACTGACTGTGTTGGTTTCTGCTGTTCTAACTACACAACTATTGCTGCCCCATAGTTACTCAGGGTCTGCTTCTGCCCTGACTGCTTAAAGGTCACAGTAATCCTGAGTTTCATTCTCAGTTTTCATATATCCTTCATCTTCAACATTATGGGAACAACACCTTGTTTCCTTGTACATTATCATGTCCTAACTATGTGCATGTGCCACTGTCTAAGAAAATACAAACCAAACTTGTCATTCTATTTCCACCAAACTAAAGAAAGACTTTAGTGGGTGGTAGGATTAATCATAAGGCAATTGCAGACACAGCAGTCACTGCAAGAAATGATCAATAAAGTAGGATTATGCTGAAGCTGAGAACCATATGATTAATAAAAGACAAAGGTAAAGAAAGAGGCCAAACCTTCCATAAGATGAGGACCGAGAAAAGTAAATCTGGAGCTGCTCTGAGGACTTGACCTTTCAGAAGAGACTTGCATGACACAGAAATTAAAAGTCACCTTGACTTCTGATCTGTATGTCATATTTTGAACAAAGAAGAGCAGCTGTATGAATGTACACAAAGAAGAAGTGAAAGTGAGAAAAACTGAAGCAGTCCAGTCGTGTACAGAATTGAAAGGAACAGCAAAAAAGTGATCATAGGAAAGATGGTGGATGTAGTTAGGGCATGCAATTTGTTGTCAGAGAGTTTTTGTTCTGTCTGAGATCAGTATTCTGCCATTTTGCTGGTAGACTCTAATGACTCTTAAAAGAACCATTTCCTTTTACAAATCTCTTCTATTTATAATATTTATATTTATTATTTATTATGTTATTTAATATTTAGAGGTATGTTTTGCACATGGCTCCAGAAAACTTTGGATTCACTGTTGAATGTTGATACTGTAAAGAGCAATAAGCCAGCTGCATCCCTGCCAGCAAAGCTGTGCCTCGCCTCTATGAACAAAAACACAAGAGCAAATTCATATTTGCTTAATTGAATATCTGTTCTTTGGTGGACCTATCCTGTACTTCTAAAAAGAAATATATTAAAATATGGTGTACTGGTCCCAGACAGACCATTCATGAGCATGCTGAGAAAGAGTTGAAGGTAACATAGTTGGCATAGAGGCAAGGGCAGGAAAAGAGAGTTGCTTTTTTGGCATGTGTTGCTAAGCAGCAGAAACATACCCAAGTCTTCTGTTAGGGAGTCTGTGGTCTACAGACAAATATTCTGGACACTCTAATAGACACTCTCAGTATTTTTAGTAAAAATACATGTAGTTCTTTTGCCCAAGATACTTTTCAGTGCCAAAATGCAATGAAATCCATGGAGATCCTTTCATTGTGCAATTAGGTAGCAGAGGGACAATAAAAACTTTTAATACTCTCAAGAATAAAAATTGCAGCCTTTACCACATCATATGTAATAAGTTCCTTAAATTGTTCCCTATAGCTTTAGATTCCTCTTATACACCATTCCCTGTGGTTGGGAACTGAGATTGCTATACAGGAGAAAATCTCTGCAGCATCACAGCACTTAGAAAGCAAAAGGAAGATAAATGGTTGATCTTCTATATATCAAGTAAGAGAACCTTTTTAAGGGACAAAATTTGGAGGGAAAACAGAAGTGTAGATGGATTTCATCATTATTTTATCACCTTGAACAGTCATGTTACCTCTCTTGATCAGTGTCTTTGTCAGACACCTTTCACAGCATTCAAAGACTGACTCAAATGAGGAAGACCAAAGCAAAAATTGTGAGTGAGCAATGAGGAACTGAGAGGATCCAACACTGGAGACAAAACAGAAGACCTCTGGCAGAAGGAGCGGAGACAAAACAGAAGACCTCTGGCAGAAGGAGCAGAGACTGAAAGAAGCAGAGGGGACAGTGCCCCAGGACACCATGAGTCTTCAAAATGGTGAATATAAATGCATATATTGGCCCAAAATGTTATCACTTCCAATGCACCACCAGTAGTATTCACTCTTTGTGCTGCTGTGCATGTTTTCTGGGACAGTACATACAACGCATGTAAGCCGTGTCTTTAACAACTCATTCTGGATATGTGGACAATAAAGTGAAATATGGCAAATCTTTAAGGTCTAGAGATTCCATAAGCCTAGGGATAAAGCCCGGAGAAAAGATACATTCCCTATCCCCGGAAACATTCAAAGTCAGATTGGACAGAACTCTGAAAAATCTGATCAAAATGCAGATGTCCCTGCTCAGTGTGGAGGAGGGGGAGTAAGCCATCCTTAATGCCCTTTGAAAGGTCCCTTCCAACCCAAACTATTCTGTGATTTTATGATAAACAGCTTGCACTGTCCTCACGCTGAGGTTATTATTTTTTTAATTCCAGGAAAATCAATGTTTTTAAGAATTTTTACTTACCAACACACATTTTTTAGCAGCATGATAAATCCTTTTGTTGCTTTTCAAAGATGTTTTAATATGTTAATGAAGCATTTTTCAAATATTTTAGTTATCAGACTAACAAGTGGCATAGTTCTGTATTTGTTTTTCATGGAATGATTGAGTTTAATTTCTTTTGCTTGCTTTTTTTGCATGCAATAAAAAGGATACAAAAGGCATGCAATGTGTAATGGTATGTGTTAAAGTATTATCCAGGCTTTCCTCTCAGGAAACTGTCAACAATACCTCATATATGACAAATATTTATCATTCAGGCTGAACAAACAAAAATATTTTTCTTCATAGCACACCACTTAGTGATTCTTTTAAAGCATATCTTAGTCTAACAGCTTGTCAGCTGACTCTAATAAATGCTCTTATTAATGATCACTCTATGTCCAGCTGTCATCTCCCTTACAAGGCACACCTCTATAGACACTGAAGCAGGCAGAAATGCCAAGTGTATTGACCTTTCCGAGATCTAGGCTACCACAAGGTCTTTCCCAAAGAAAGATCTTTCTGCACAAGAGCCACACTACAGATATGCTGAGAACAACTGTTAGGGACTGTGGACTTAAGCCCCCAAAAAACTTAAGATCCAGAAAATGCTTTTTTTTATTGGAAACAAGCAAGCAACAATATGAGTATAATAGCCAGATTTGCACTATGCAGCGCTTAGAGATATATAAGGTATGAAGTGTAAGGTGGCAAAACTTGCTACTGTAGATAACAGGCTTAGACATTGGACACTGCCTAAGTGTAATTCTTTAGGATACCTGCAAATGTAACAGTTTTTTTGGAGTGAGGAGAATGAGGTAAATATTTGTTCTGGCAATACATTTACATCTGATCTACAGCATTGTGTTAGAAGATGCAAAGCATTTCTCAATGGGCGTGTTCTAAGTTGAGATGGTTCAGTAGGGTCCAGAGAAGCAGAGTCTAATTTTTCATTCTTGTCCTTGTACCTATAGTGTGATCATGACATATTGCAGATATCATTGTCTTTACAACTCTGGAATACCCTAGATCACTTTAGCAATTAAAACTTAAAAAAATTACTTCTGAGTTTTACAGTAACTGTCATTGATGGACAGGAGAACAGATGACTGGACAACATCCTTTGAAAGTGAATAGTGAGACAGCTTGCTTTCTGCATTGCACTGAAGGACCCTTGCTCCTGACTACCACATGTTACGATTTTGATGTGCTTAATCCCTAACTGTTAACTGCCTTCCTTTCTCATTTCCTTTTTCTTACAAAGATTTTTGTTTTCATAATGACAAAAAAATCCCACAAACAAAACCAATCCAAACCAAAAATTAAGCAAAAACATTTGCACATGACATCTTTTTTCTCTAATTGTGTGGCCATTTCATACCTTTCTCTGATTCCTCCATCCTTCTTTGGCACAATCTACTGTCTAGTAAAAAGGTTGCTAAGAGCCTGTGTTTCATATTCCCTAGTGTGCAATCAAAGCCTGAAAGCAGGGGTGTGTTGCCAGCTGCATCACTCATTTCTTGCTGTATGCCTGAAGCCAAGGCTGCTCTGAATGTCCACGGTGAGTGATGCAGTAGCAGTGAGGAGAGGCAGAAACCTGAGGTGGGAAAATGTCTGTCTGCTGTCATGAAATGGCAGAACTTTTCTGGGTTCACAGAATTCACACAGAAACTGGCACCTGTATGGGAATTATAAAGTATGAGTGACTGGATATAAAGCATCTTTCCACTGGATGGAAAAGCTCAGACCTAGGCCAGATCTGCTTAGGCCAAAATCTGTTATTATTTAACAGTTGTTCAGTGATCTGTGTAAAATGAATTGATAATTTAATTTAGCTTTAGGAGAAATGTGACTTGTTTGTTTGAAGATCTTTCTCTGGTGGTCCAAGAGGAGAAACCAAAGGTTGAAATAAACCAGGCTACATTAATTTTTTTTTTTTTTAACAACTGGAAATTGGAGAAATGTCCTTAATTTTTTCCATGAAAATTTCAGGCTATTATCCTCAATCAAAATTTATTAGCACTTTACCTTGTTTTCCAAATTACCTGATTTGGATACAACATCTTCCTTGTAATATTGAAAATAAATGTATTGCTTTCCATTGTTATCTTAGCCCATCATTTTCATAGATGGTTAGTTTTGGATTACAGATTGATCTCCAACAAAGGAAACACAAAAGGAAACACATTGATCTCTAACAAAGGAGCCAGAAGGCTGAGTGGGGTGCTTGAAACTATAGATTCTGAGAGTTTGGACAGGATTATTTTTTTCTTTTTTTTTTTTAAATTTTATATTTTATGTTGCAGAAAATAAAAAGCTCATGTAACACCCTCAAGAGAAAAGCAGTTCATACTTGTCTTCTTTCACTGGAAGTCTTGTGCCACAGGTTCTGCATCTGGGTACCCATAGCCTCATCACAGAGGCACTTACAGAACTCTGTTCAATGAGGAAACCGGTTCAGAAAATAAAATGTAAAAAAATGTATTTTCCTCAGTATCAGTCAAGAAAAGTCTCTTCATCTTTTTTATTGTAACTTTTATTATATTTTAAAATTTAAGTTGTTGTCCACTTTCTCTTCCTTTTTTTGTTATTTTTGACTGGAGGTAACGACCAATTTCTGGTCCAACATACAAATAATTTTATATCTTTGATAAATTACAGCATTTGTCGAAAAACTGTAATTGCTTTAAGGATGTCCTTGTCTTAAAATGCTTGACTTCTGTTTTGCTTGTCTAAAGAAAACTTATGCTATGTGCTTGGAAGCTCAGTGCTTTTACTTTTCTATACCTAAGAGAGCCTAACGAAATACTTCCAATTACAGTAATTTCAAGCTGCTCTGTTCAGGCCATGTGGAATCAGAATATTGCATCTTTGCAGGAGCACATTGCTAATTCTTACTTGAGTACTATCCCTCCATTCCAGCAAGGCAAATATGTAATTTTCTTGCACCATATAATATCAGATTGTTTATACGACTAAAATCCATAATCTATCTTTAAGAAAATAGCACCACTGGATATACAGCTTCATGTAGAAAGAACATCCACAGTTTTTGAAAAACATCAGACCATGATTGACAATAAGTATAGTTTTAAAGAGCTTATGGCTGTTTTTTGTCAGAGAAAATCCAACTAGAGAAAATCCAAGAAAACCCAACAAGACAGCCATCTGCAATAGCACCATCTGCTGGTCCTTGTAACTTGTTAAAAATTGTCAACCTCTGACTGAAAACCATGTTGTTCATCGTGGATACAGTTTATGAGTATTTACTTATAGGGAATTGCCAGTATAAAGGCAACATTTTGCAGTAAAAAGCAGGTCGTTCTAGTCCATAATGATTTTCTTTTTGTACAGTGGCCAAGAGTTGGCAGGAGTTCTTATTTCTTTTAATAGTAGTCTGTGAGCTTTAAAATAGGAATGACTACCTCCTGCTTGCATTTTACCTGAAATTAAGATTAAAAATAAGGAGTTTAAGTATGGTGAGTGATGCATGAAATTTGTCTAGAAGTGAATTTGTACCATGTAACTTCTTTTCAGAATGTTTTTTTCTTAAAATGGAAGATACATGGAAAGTAGAGATTAGTTCACATTTTGGTTTTAGTATCCATTAACTAAATTAAAAATATGTTTTCAAGACTGATCAGGCAAATGCAATCAAACTAACTGAGTATAAAGAAGAAAATTTTACAAATGTAAAGAAAAAAATGCAGTGAAATCTTAGTGTTACTAAACTTAATTATCACCATCCCTTAAAAGAACCAGAGAAGGATGTAGGATTGTCTTCAGATCAATTGCATAGTTCCTGAGATGCTGAAAAAGTTAAATGAGGTTACCAAAGAGAGAACGTTTGCTTTTCAAAAAAAAAAAAAAAGTAGTAGATAAAGAATTTGTAAAGTAAAAGAGTTTGCAAATGCAACTTGTATTAGCCAATATCAACCACTTTAGTAACCAAGCATGCTTTCTTCAGGGCCCTACTCACTTCTTTGCAACACAGAAGAAAAAAAAATATTCAGTTAGCATTGGATCTCCTGCCAATACTCAGAGTTCTTGTTTCTAGAATTTTTTTTGTAATCTAAGAGCTTTTCCAGAAAACTTACAATAGTCCCCTGTTTGTGTCAGAAAATCTCCAGAACAGTTTCTTGTTTCCTTACTGAATTTTGGATTCTTACAAAGAAGAAAATCAGAATGGACCAGAGTGATGTGTTTCAGCCGATTATTTATTCACCAGAAATGTGTCTGCCAAAATGGAGGGCTTCAAGAAGTCCTGTGTGTGAAGCTGAATTATCCAACAAGGCTTAGACAAAATGAACAAAATGTGGCAGAAATGGTAAAGGATTGTTTCAGAGCTTCTGAAGTGTTTGTTTTTCACACACTAATAACAAAAGACAAGGAAATAAAGGATTAGACACATCAAATTAGTACCACTGATGACAACACCAACATGAAGTGCAACAAGGCCAAGTAGAAAGTCCTGAACCTGGCCCAGCACAATCCCAAGTACAACTACAGGCTGGGGAATGTAGAGAAGCCTTGAGGAGAAGGACTTCGGCTGTTGGCCAAGGACAGGCTCAAAATGACCTGGCAATGTGCATTTGCAGTCTAGAAAGACAACTGTGTCCTGGAGGCATCAAAAGAGGTGTGGCCAACAGATCAATAGAGGTGATTCTGCCCTTCTACTCTGCTCTTATGAGACCCCACCTGGAGTGCTGCATCCTATTCTGGGGATCCCAGCATCAACCTGTGTATGTAAGTCCAGAGGAGTCCACCAAGATGACCAGAGGAGGGTTGAAATATCTCACCTGTGAAGACAGGCTGAGAGAGCTGAGGCTGTGCAGCATGGACAAGGCTCTCTGGCCTTACACGGCCTTTCAGTACCTGAAGAGAGGCTACAAGAAAGATGGAGAGGGACTTTTCACAAGGACATGCAGTGACAAGACAAGAGAAAAGTTTTTAAACTGAATGAAAGTAAGTTTAGATTAGATACTAGGAAGAAATTCATTACTGTGAGGATGGTGAGGCGCTGGCACAGGTTATTCAGAGGAGTTGTGGATATCTCATCCCTGGAACTTTTAAGGCCAAGTTGGATGTGACTTTGAGCAACCTGGTCTAGTGGAAAGTGTCCATCCCATAGCAGAGGATTTTGGAAATAGATCACAGAATCATCAAGGTTGGAAGAGACCTTCAAGATCATGTACTACAGTTGTCAGTCCAGCACCACCATAATCACCCCTAAGCCACATCCCAAATTGCCACATGCAGACATCTCTTGGACACTTCCAGAGATCGTGACTCCACAACCTCCCTGGGCAACTTATTCCAACCACTCCTTCCGTGAAACATTTTTCTAACATGTAATCTAATCTTGTCCTGGATCTTCACTGGAGACATGCCAGAAGAAATGATCATTAAGGTCCCTTTGAACCCAAACCATTCTATTATTCACAAAGGCTGATGAAGTGACCTGCAGAAGATCTCCAAGGAAACCAGTGATAGAACCAGAAACTGAGGTCAAACCACAGTGTCATGTTCCACTCGCTGTAAGTTACACTATAAAAAAGATCACTGAATTTCTTTGAGGCTTAAATGTTTCTTTAATATGGCCTATAAGAAAAATAGGTTTGATTCTTATTCATGGGTGACAGGCTTGTGAGAAAACCCTAGTAAAAAGCACAGATATATACTGACCCATATGCCAAGCCGGAACCAGATATTGTTCTATAAAAAGTTTTCCCTTTTTATTGAAAATTATTTGAACTCAGTTGCCTTTTGCTCAGAAATTAACACACCCTAATTTCATGCATGGAGGGATTTTCCATGCATGAAGATCCTGCAATTTTTTGCATCCTTTAATTTGATAGGAGCCAGCCTTTATTTGCTATTAGAATATGTAGTATAATTCTAGTGCTTCACCAAAAATTTTTAAAGACCACTAGCACAAGAGGAAGGTTTCATAAGCCTTGCCAAAACAACTTGAAAATAATATGGTCTTTTAAAAAATGCCATACTGGAATTACAGTTTTTCCCAGAAGCTTGTGGTTTGATTAAAATATTGAAAGTAAGTATTTTATTTTATCTTTGTCTATTGAACATATTCAGGCAGAAATTTTAGAAAAAATGCAGGAAAGACAAGCTTGAGCAGTCAGAATTGTCATCAAGATTGTAATATGTGAAATACATGTTCAAGTTCATGCTGTTACTATTAATCAAATATTTTTCTAGTCCAGAGAGAACAGAAAGTCCTGTAAATATACGCTGTTTCATTTACATCCTGTTCTTAACCACCTAATAATAGGACCCAATACACCACATGATCATACAGAGTGGAACAGTTGCAGTAGTACAAGTTGAAGAGACAAACTGAAGTCTCATTCTGTAGATAAGTAGGATGCTCAAGTGATTCAAGTAAATCTGTAGCATCTGTCTTCTTCCTCATATTTCTTTCCAAAAAGACATAAGGAAAATTCACTTAAATGGAAATCAGAATAAAGTCAGTGCTACAAACAAAGCATAATTTAGTACCCAATTATTTTTTCCTGCCATCTTGATTTTATACAGTACTTAGAGTAAAATAGTACTTTCATAAACAGAGGGATGAACATATAAATTTTATAATACTTTCTGTTCAGTTTTCACCATTTCTCTCAACAGTTGAAACAGATCTCTCTCCTTAAGTTCTCTATGTAGTGTGGACCTACTGATATTCCTAGTCATTGAACACCATAAATCCTCTCTGACTTTCCTGAAATAGTGACATAACCACTGTTTTAAACAGAAAAATTCATTACAATGAAAAGGTTAACATGTTTCTCCGTGATTCATGCAAGGTGTGCTTTGCAGTATTTGTGCCATAGATGGTTCATTTATAGAGAAAATTATTGAAATAAGTGGTGATGCATGCAAATGGAGATATTTGTGTATCATATAAAAGATATACAGACATAGAAATGCTACAAGTTCTGACATAACACGCATATAAATCTGTTGACCCTTTTTGGTTCTGTTTTCTCCATTTCTTTCAATATTTCAAAAAGATTTCTTGATCCATATGGCTCTTCTTGCAATGCAAAGCACCTTCCAGAAGAAAATAAGGAATAGCTTCATGAAAATTACTCATGGCATAGCTGCATTTTTTCATATGTTTAGACCAGCTTAGGTCTAAACTAATGGCTAAACTAATAAGCCTTAATAGTTTAAACCATTTATCTATAACACCACATACTATTTACATTGCCAGACAGAGAGGAATGTGTTAAACAAGAGATTAGAAAACATTCTTTTGATACTTCTGTCCTACTCAAAAATAAGTCTTGCCATCGATATAAAGAAACACTTTGCTCCTTTATTCAGTGACACGGTGTGGTTTATTTTTTTTGACACACATTTCATTTTACGTAAACTAGTTACAACACTGCCTGTAAAAGAAATCAATCTCATCAGCTCAGAGGGGGTAATTTTTTCATCACCATTTTGACAGGAAAGGGTACTGCAAAATGAATTACTGGAGGAAAGATGTGAGGATTACTTCTAAGTACTTGCTGACGTTCCTCCCAGATATCTTTTGGCACAATTTCACTGGGAACTGACTCAAGATTTACAGAAAAAAAATGTTTACAGGGGACCAATGGTTAGTATATAGATATTACCAGAGCAACTTAAATCAAACTTATAGTATTGTTGGTCTTACTAAATGTGATAGGTCACTCTGCCTGTGGGTGCTTCATGCCTAATGGAGTCAGGAGAGTACAACACTTTCACAAATGAAGATATGTAAGTACAGGATTCTAATCCCATTTTGTTTGATTGAAACAAAGACAGTTCAGGACTGTTGTTAGGTGATTATGATGTTGGGATGAGAATTGGGGGATAATTGCAAATGATCAATCTTCAGTGTGAAAAGGAGAACTCTGAACTACAGGGGACTTCCAAAATTCCTAATATCCATATTCTTCATGTGAACTCCATGTCACTCCCTATAATATGACTATCTTCCTTGCCCAAGCTGCAGTTGAAAATTAGGGTCTTTGGTAATTCTTTACTGCTATTTTTGTATATCCTTATTACGTGGATTGCTTCTATGACTGTGATATAAGAGAGAAAGGCAGCATCCTTCTTTCATGTATCCATGTACATACATGTGCAAATGCACACATATGTATTTCTTATACTATTCATCAAAACCTCTGCATCCTCTGTGTATGTGAAATGCTTTAGCATAATTGATGAGAGCATTAGGAAAAGTCTTTAAGCTTGATATCCTTTAATATAAATCTTTATATATTCAGTTTATATTGTTTTATCTAGTCTATTTCACTAATTCATGAGGGAGAGTTCTGTTGTTAGGGTTACTAACACAGAGCATGAGAGAGAAATACCCCTGAGTAAAAACCTTATTAACATCTACTCAGTGATTTAATTCTTTCTGGAATACTGCCACCAATTACTTTTTGGCATGCTGACTTACACAACTTTCACCGTATCTTACACCAACAGTTGCCATGAGTACACACCATAGGAATTACCTTAATTGGCTGAGTATTTTGGAAGTTTCAGCCTGGCTTGACCTGAGCTCAGAGGGACTAGAGAAATGAGAAAGGAAAAAGTAGAAAGAAGTAAAGCTTGAATGTTGAAGTACATGCAGTCTGGCCACCCTTCCTGAACTGTGAAGATTTTGTTTTCCTTCTTCCTCTGCCATGTTTTAAGCCTAGAAATTCCTATTCAATATGAATAAAATTTAATTTCAAGGAAAATACAAGGTTTATCATGGAATGTTCTTAATGATCTTGTAGTGAATGATCCAGTGTGCTGGTTTTCACCAGGACAGAGTTAATTTTTTCACAGCTGTGAGCAGAAGGAGCCAGGACCCATGTAGGCATGTCTACGCTGTTATTCTATACCACCTCATGACATCACCATGAGAAGAAGGGCATGGTGGTGTAGGGAACAATTGTTCATTGGTGCCTAGCATCTTCAGTGATCATTTTTGCATGTGAATTGTCTTTTTTTGTATAGTTTTGTTATTAATATTGGTACTGATAATTTTCTTAACTCATTCTTGCTTCCAGTAAATTTTTCCTTGTCTCAACCCATGATTTTCACCTTTTTTGTGCTTCTAATTCTCAATGCCCGGAGTGAGAAGGGAAAGTAGGAAGGGAGTGAGAGAAGCAAATGAAAGGAATCTGATTTGAGATAGTCTTGGTGGGGGGTGGGACATTAAACTGGGGAGTCCCATTCCTAAACCATAACATTCAGCAAAAGCAACATGCATGTAGAAGGCCTGAGAGACATTTTGTGGACTTGAGACATAAAGTGCTCATTTTAGGTGGATAAAGATTTAGTTGGATGGTTGTATCCTGAGGGTACTGGTCAGTTCAGAATTCTGATGGACATCAGTGATGAGTTGTGTCCCTCAGGCGTTTGTACCGGCACCACTGTTAATTAATATCTTAATTAATGACATAGATGAAGGGTACAGTGCACCCTCAGCAAATAGCAAAAGACACCAAGCTGAAGAGTGAAGTTGCCACACTTGAAGGGTGGGATGCCATCTGGAAACACCTGGACAAGCTTGAGAAGTATGGCCATGGGAATTTCACAAGATATAACAAGACCAAGGGCAAGGAGTTGCAACTGACTTGGGACAATCCCCAGTGTTGATCCAGGCTGGCGAATGAACAGATCGAGAGCAATCCTGCCAAGAGTAACTTGGAGGTGCTAGTGGATCAGAGGCCGGACATGTGCTGGCAATGTGCACTTGTACCCTGGGCTGAATCATAAGAAGCATGGCCAGCCATTTAAGGGGACTGATACTGACCCTCTGCTCCAGTCTGGTGAACACCTGAAATGCTGCATCCAGCTCTGGGGTCCCCAGCAGAGGAGGCACAAGAATCTGTTGGAATGAGTCTAAAGGAGGCACACGAAGATGATTAGTGAGATAGAGCACCTTTCCTATGAGGGAAAGCTGAAAGAATTGCAATTGTTCGGCCTGGAAAAGAGAAGGCTTTAGGGTCACCTTAGCACAGTCATCCAGTACCTGAAGGGAGCCTACAAGAAGTAAAAAGAAAGGGACTTTTTACAAGGGCATGTAGTGACAGGAGAAGGAGGGGTAGTTTTAAACTAAAAGAGAGTAGGTTTAGATTAGGTATTAGGAAGAAATTCTTTACTGTGAGAATGATGAGACACTGGCACACTCTTCCCAAAGAAGTTGTGGCTGCCCCATCCCTGGAAGCATTCAAGGCCAGATAGGATAGGGCCCTGAGAAACCTGGTCTAGTGAAAGGTGTCCCTGCCTATGGCATGGAGATTGGAAATAAATAATCTTTAAATTTCCTTAAAACCCAAACCATTCTATTATTCTATGATTTTATACATGAAGCACCCATGAATAGGTATTTTCACGACTCTTAGTAAAGTTAAGACCATTTTCATTCAGGAGGGGTCATTTCTGTAGTTCTTAGGCCAGGCCAGCAGGGAAACTTTTGAGATCAGCCACCTGCATTTTTTTATGGCAATAGCCAATTTCATGTAGGGAAGAATCAATAATATATGATTGTGGACAGACATTGAAGAAACTTTTCTTTACCCTAGAACACGTCTAATGACAGTTTATAGCTTTAATTTACATTGACTTTGTGACTTTTCTATTGTAAGCATGGTTATTCTTGTTGTCGATTAATACATTAGGTTGATTTGAATCCTATTGAGCCCTGACCTGAAGGACAAGTTGTGGAATAATTATCTCAAGCTAATGACGAACTTTATATAAATTTATTTCATTTCTATGAGTTTGAAAGGGATTGCTTTTCAGTTCCAGAAACTGTCACATTTTAAATTGTTTTTCTTTAATGGCTGCTTGTTTAGGCTAAGTATATATATACATATGTATGAATGTATATTGTGTACAATCAGGAGTAGGTGAAACGTTGAGATCCATATGTCAGTTGCATAACATTATAAAAACAAGAAACTAACTCTAATTAAAGGCAAAACAATTTTATTTCTCATTAAGATCATTGTCAATTACTTTTATAAAATGTCATCATTACTCTTAATGTCTAATTTCTGAAAAATTGTTTATGTGAATCTTAGGTCTAAGTGTGTCAAATGGTCATTGCAAACAGAAAGATGAATCATAAATTCTCTCACAGTTTTCATGATCCATTGTTTCTGAGGTGAATTGCTTTCAACAATAAAAATTATGTTTGTTGCTTTCCAATGCTAACTTTAACTGTCTTTCCTAGGTATGAAAGACATTACAAAAACTAAGATTACACAGTATTTTGTAAAAATTTCAATTAATTGCAATTGTTTATTTCAATGATAAATAAGAAAAATCTGTCCCTTTTCCATGAAGGTTTCCAAGCAAATCACATACAGGTACACAATTCTTACCCAAGTGGTATTTTCATTATAAATTTTTGGTGTATTACTTAAAATTTAGAATACTATCAGTCTAAAAAAGAATACACTCCTGGGTACTAAATAAAGACTGAAAAATAACCCTTGCCCCAAAGTGCTCACAGACTGAAAGGGCTCACAATTCAAATGCTTTAAGAAACTGAAGTAAAGATACTGATGTGCTAACAGAAAAAAAAAAAAATCTCATTTCATCAGATGAAAGGAAAATAATTTGGGAGAGGATCCACTGGGGGGG
>VZRZ01007410.1:361595-431178 GCA_013398175.1 Climacteris rufus | reverse complement strand
TTTTTTTTTTTTTGCAGCTGGACAAGGGAAAAAAAACGGTTACTTCTTAGTAAGAAGTAACTGTGTTTCCTTCTTAAATATGGTGTCACAGAGGCGTTACCTTGAGTCCTAATTGGTCCAGTGATGGCTAACAGCTCGTCCATCAGAGATAAGCCCTGGCTGGACAACTGTGGAAGCTTCTGGCAGCTCTTCACAGGACCCATCTTTTGGGCCCTACCACACCCAAAAAGCTAGACCCCCAAAACTCCTCAAACTACCACACCCTCCCTGAGTGGATTTCAACAGGGCCTGGCTGTGGTGTCTCCACTCCCGTACACCCTCCATTCCATCCCCCATAGCAGGTGCTTACTGTTGTATGGGAATCATCGTGGAGCATGCCAGCTGTGTTCCATCCAGGGTGTAGCAGCTGCCTTTAACCCTATAATTTCCATAGTTACAATTTCTGTTAGGATGTGAATGTAACTTAGTTTTGTCTATTTTTACCCCCAGCCATTTTTCCAATCACTCTTCAGGTCAAAATTCCTAGTCTGCATGGAGAATTAAAGCTCTGTTCTTTCTGTGATTTTGTTTTGCACTTGCACTCAGGGCAGAATTTATGAGAAAATGATGGAGTCCTTCAAAGGTGCTGGCTCACTTTTTAAGTTTCTGTCCTTTGGCATTCTCCCTTGAACAACCTAACACTGAAAACACTATCTCTTCCTAATAAAAAGATGAAAGGGGAATTTTTTGTGGAATGGTTGGTTTAAAAACAAAAATAAAATCAATTTAATATAGAAATAGCAAGTGAAGACTCTTGAACTCCAGGGTTCTTACTCCATTCATCATTCTGCTGTAAATATTTGCTTATGAACTTTTACAATGGACAGTGGCATTCAGGTGAAAACCAATATTGACTTTGGGTCTATAAACCACTGTATTAGATTTAATAATAGACCTAGAGAATCTCAACTGCAAAGTCCTGTGAGTCCTGTCACATTGTGAGTATAAACCTGACTGGGTACTTTTAATTTATAGTCCGTCTAAGCCTGAGATGCTCTCAATTTGTGCTCAGCACAACCAACCTAGTGAAAGAGAATGAAGTCACAGAGTCACAGAAGGGTTGGGGTTGGAAGGGACTTCTGGAGATCATCTAGTCCAAACCCCCTGCTGAAGTATAATGGCCTAGAACAGGTTGCACAGGTTTGCATCCAGGCAGGTTTTGAGTATCTAGAGAAGGAGACACCACACCCTATCTGGGCAACCTGTTTCAATGCTCTGTTGCCTTTGGAATAATTACATTCTTCCTCATATTCATATAAAACTTCCTGTATTTCAGTTTGTGCCTGTTGTCCCTTATCCTGTTAATGAGCACCACTGAAAAGAGCCCAGCCCCAGTCTTTTGTCACCCGCCCTCAAGATATTTGCATGTATTGATGAGGTCCCCACTCAGTTTTCTCCAGGCTAAACAGGCCAAGCTTCCTCAGCTTTTCCACGTAGGACAGATGGCCAGTCCCATAATCATCTTTGTTGTGCCCTGCTGGACCCTCTCCAGAAGTCTTTATGGACTGGGGAGCCCAGAACTGGACAGAGTACTCCTCCAGATGCCTCACCAGGGCTGAGCAGCGGGAAAGGATTCCCTCCCTCAATCTGCTGGCAATGCTGTTGCTAATACACCCTAGGATACCATTGGCCTTCTGGGCCATAAGGACACACTGCTGGCTCATGGACAGCTTGTTGTCCATCAGGTAACCCAGGTCCTTCTCTGCAGAGCTGCTTTCCAGCAGGTTGGTCCCCAGCCTGTCCATGGAGGTATTCTTTCCCAGGTGCAAGGCCCTGCATTTGCCTTTGTTGTATTTTATTAGGTTCTTCTCCACCCAACACTCTGTCCTGTCCAGGTCTCACAGAATGTCAGCCCAACCTGCTGGTGTATCAGACACTCCTTCCAGTTTTTATCATCAGCAGACTTGCTGAGGAGACACTGTGTCCCTTCATCCAGGTCATTGATAAATTAGTTAAACAAGATTGGACCCAGTACAACCTCCTGGGGAGCAAAGATAACTAAAGGGTGCCAGCTAGGCCCTGTGCCACTGATCACAGCCCTCTGAGTTCTGCCATTCAGCCAGTTCTCAATCCGCCTCACTATTCACTTATCCAGCCCATACTTCTTTAAGTTACCCTGAGGATGTTGTGGCACACAACACCAAAAGCCTTGCTGAAGTCCAAATAGACTGCATCCACTCTTCTTCCCTCATCTAGTCAGTCATTCCATCATAGAAGGCCATCAGGTTGGTCAAGCAGGATTTTCCCTTAGAGAATCCATGCTGACTACTCCCAATAACCTTCTTGTCTTCCATGTGTTTTGAGACAACATCCAGCATGAGCTGTTGTATTACCTTTCCAGGGATGGAGGTGAGGCTGACTGGTCTGTAGTTCCCTGGGTCCTCCTTCTTGCCTGTTTGAAGACTAGAGTGACACTGGCTTTCCTCCAGTCTTCAAGTACCTCCCCCATTATCCATGACCTTTCAAAGATGATGAAGAGTGGCTCAGCAATACTATCAGTTAAAATGTTATCCTTTCCCTTCTTCAGAACAACCAGGCTCATATGGTCTGTCTCTTAGAAAAAATGAAATATAATTAATGGATGAGAATACCCCACAATATTTAACTATACTGTTGATCTCTCTGATATAAATGTGACTCCTTAGAATAAAGGTATTTATGTAGCATAGTTCTCATGTAAAAGAAAAAATTCTACAAAGACAATCTCACGGAAAATATGTGTTAACCAGAGTTTAAAAGTGATATAGAGAAGCAGTGTGCGACTTTCTTTTCTTGCTGCCTCCATTTTCTGTAGCAGTAATCATGTGAAAACTACAGTATCTTCTTACCTCATGTTATCCATTTTGCACAGTAATAATTAGTGGTCCTTTTTGTAATTTTCATCGTGGATGTGCAAGTCTTCAAAGACTTCTGCTCTGTCCATTCATAGCTGTGATTCTTTCCATTCTAGGCAAACTGAGTTGATAGTGTCCAACACATAATCTTTAGCATTTTCTCTTTTTTTGAAGGGTTTGGGGCTGTTGGTGGGTTGAGTTTTTTTGCTGTGTATGTTCTTTGTTAGTTCATTATCCTACAGTTGATCCGATAATGTACCATCATCCATTCAATCTTACCTCTCACACGCTGTCCCTCAGGGGTTGGTCCTGAGGCTGATGCTGTTCAACATTTTGTCAGTGACATGGACAGTGGGATGGAGGGTACCCTTAGCAGGTTCACTGACAACATCAAGCTGTGTGGGGCAGAAGACATGCTGGAGGGAAGTGATGGCATCCAGAGGACCAGGCTGGAGAGGTGGCCCTGTGCAGATTTTGTTTGAAAGTTTTATCAGTTGTCTGGAAATTTAACGAGATCCTGAAACAGAAATTAAGTTAATATACAATAAAGGTCTTGTCTAAATGTTATGGGAAAAAATGTGAATCTTGCTACAGCCAGGAAAGGCTGCCTTGAGAAAAAATGTTGATGATCATCTCATCTAAGTAATTCCAAATGAAGTAGAAAAGACTAGGGATTGCTATTGTTTTGTATCTACAGTCCACCACTACACTTCCCCCCTCATCTCACCATAAAACCAGGAAGCTGATAGTTGCAGCTTTTTTACCTTAATAATATGCTTGTTAGGACAAGTTAATGATTCTCTTCTGAACTGCAATACACATGCCAGGGTCATCTATTTGTGCATTACAGTGACGTCTGAAATTGTCTGTGATATATGAATAGAAATTAAACTTCTGATGGGAAATGAGAAAATTCCCAATATCACTGTTAATATCCAGAACATATTCCAGATAAAGTCTGCTTCAATATATCTTCCCAAATATAATGGAAAAATTATCTATTTTTTTAGAAAAAAATTTAATGTGAATCTATCAAAGTTCAACAAATTTCAAGAAGTGTTAGGCCATAACATCAATAACAATACCAAAAATCCTTGCATGATTTAATAGCAACATGCATATCCAGCCGCAATCTCCTGTAGTCTTAGGTTTCAGTCACAATGTTAAAAGTAGCACTAGAAATTGCTATCTGAGCTTGAATTAGAAATTGTTACACCTTTTCTGTGAAATGGTTTTTCTGTAAAGAACAGTTTATGCTGCTTTATGTAATTGTGATTAATTCAAAGAGTAATAGTCTCCCACCTTTCTAGGGAACAACTGGTGTCCAAAAAGTTTTTTTTTCCTTTATATAAAAAACAACACCTTCAGAGTGTACCATCAAATACAAATATACATATATTTTCCCAATTTCAAAGTATCTTTAAAGTTCCCTTGTTGACTCAGTTATCAACCTTTCTAGGCAAAATTCAAATTTCTGCAGTATTGAGAACATTTAAAGACTATGTTCTTTTTAATTTAAAACTCTAGCTTACTTTCAATGTTTAAAGAGTCATCATTTCAGACAACATTTCTTATTGTGAATAATTCAGCCATAGTTTATTGGTAGCTGACTTCAAGTGAACATGTAAAATGTAGATACTCAAATGTGTATGCATACACGGGATGTATTAATTATAAACAAATGTTACAAAATGAAAGTACGTTTAATTATGCGCTTGATCATTTAAAAAAAATTTACAACATTATACCTTTCCTTTTTCTCTCCATACAGAAATGCACATTTTCTCACTCAATATTTAGTATCATAATTCTGATATCTAGGAGTAGTAACTGTCAGAAAATTATTTTCAAATTCATTTTAAGAATGATTGAGAAGAAATAATTCTGCTTTGCAATTGTTTGTTTGTGTACACTGGTTAAATTTGAAGAGACTTGGAAGTAACACTAAGGCAACACAGTGGAAATTAAACAAAAAACAATTTAAAGTTCCCTGGAATTAAACCTATGTATTTGCATATCTAATTATTGGCATAACAACATTATTGACTCTCTGATGTAAGGGTAGGTGAGACTGCTGAGGTTAAGTCTAAAATATGCTCTGATCATCTGCGCAGGTTTCATCTGAATATGCAGTATTAATTCTGATATTCAGTTAAAAATAAGAAGAATTTCTATATCCACTGAAGAAATATATGTAGTATATATTACCTGCAAGATACATTAAAAGTCATTGAAGAAATTGTTTGCTTTCAGTTGGACTTGAGTTGATGTACAATGCTCTTTTAAATGCAATAAGAAGTCCCCATATTTTAATTTTTCTCAGCATATCCTGGACTATTTCTAACTGTACTTTAACATTAAGTAGGCTGGATCCATTATATTTGTGACTGACTTACATTTTATTGATGAGGATTTTGATAGAGCTTTGAGGCTTACCCCAAAAAAGAAAGACAAAGATTAATTCACTCCCAAATTAATAAAGAAAGAAGAGACATACATCACAAAATTATGGGATTCATTGTCAGAAAAATATTTTCCTAATCTCTGATTGTTCAAGTTTTTCTTATATTCACAAGCCAGAGAGTTTTACCCAAAATTCTTTTTTCTAGTCTGGATCTCACACCACTGAAGTAATAGGAAACCCATTTAATCCAATTTGTGTGGGGTCAAACATTTAATCCTACTATTACATGTTTGTATATTCTTGTTATCTGTGTAAACTTTAAATCCTGTTTTCAACCCTGATAAGCTCTTGGCCTTGGTGATACCTTCAGGCTATTAGTTCCCAAAGCTGCTTCTTTGAGAATGCTTTTTTCTTTTATCAGTCATAAAGTTGCTGCATTTCAATTTTCCTGAATGTCTAGTACTGTGAGAGAAGGTGGACACATCTCTTTAAAGTTTTCTCTGCTCTGTACTAATTTTTCCATTTACTTTTTCAGTTCTGTTTCTTAAGTAAACATTTCAACCCTTTTCAGTTATATGGAGGCAGAATTAAGAATATCTTTTTACTGAAAGTTATGCTGAAAGAGTTTGTTCTTTGCTTAATTGAACATTAGCTATCAGGACTGCTACTTCCACATTCTGATCTAATATTACAGCTTTTCTTGATGTTATGTCTAATTTGATTTTAAAATAAGTATTAACTCAACTATTTTAGGAAAGATATTAAATGATTCTGACATAGAGGAAATGTTTTCCACCAGCTAAGGTTCCTAAAATAAATGTGAAAGAAATTATCTAGAAAAAACAATTCAGAGTATAGAAGCAGACAAATAAATCGGAAGGAATTGTGGACATATTTATACATTTAATGTATTTTAATTACACTGGCACTTTCATTTTTCTGTAATTGCACCTTAATTACATATATTTTTCTAAATTTAAAAAAAGTAGTTAAAATGGCATTGTACTAGATGAAATAATTTCAAGCATTTACTGCAGCTGTTTTAAACAATACATGTGTGGAATAATTTCATAGTCTTATTATGTAAAGCATTTAAAAATTGCACTTGAACAATTCTGCCTGCAATCAGGAACAATCCTATAATATTGTATTTTAGTCATCAAAGAAAAAAGGCTGAAACCTGTGAACTAAAAAAGCCTATTCCTTTTGCCTTCTGGGAGGCCTCTTGGGACTCTGAAGTTTTGAAAATCATTTGACTTAGATGCCTCCTTCTCAATTTTGGAGGCTTTTGTGGTTTAACCACAGATGACAACTAAGCTCTCTGCAGCTGTTCACTCACACTCTCCTGATGGGATGGGGGAACCAGAAGGGTAAAAGTGAGAAAAATCCTGGGTTGAGAAAAAAGTCAGTTTAATAGCGAAAGCAAAAGCCACACATATAAGCAAAACAAGACAAGGAATTAATTCACTGATTCCCATGGGCGGGCAGCTGTTCCGCCATACTCAGGAAAGCAGAACTCCATTACTCATAATGGTGAAGACAAACACCATCACTCCAAACATCCCCCCCTTCCTTCTTCTTCCCCAGTTTTATGTGCTGAGTGTGACACTATATGGTCTAGAATATCCCTTTGGTCATTTGGGGTCAGCTGTCTCAGCTGTGTCTCCTCCCAACTTCTCATGCAACCCCAACTTCCTTGATAGTAGGGCAGTGTGAGGAGCAGAAAAAGATTTGACTCCATGCAATCACTGCTCAGCAATAACAAGAAAACCCCTGTGTTATTGACACTGTTTTCAGCACAAATCCAAACACAGCCCCATACCAGCAACTAGGAAGAAAATTCTCTCTTTCCTAACCAAAATCAGCACAGACATTAACTCAAGGAATTTTACTTACAGATATGGTTCTTACTGTTTATTAGTTTCTGATCCATTTTCATATGCTGCCTGTCTGAATATTAAGCCCTTGAATCCAAAATTGATGCCAGATTTCTGTATGTGGCTGGTGCTTTGAATTCTCTTGTGAGAAACACTTTATAACAGATCATTTCTTGAAAATTTTGGACTTTGTTTGAATACCACTCACATATGTAGTGCGTGTCATGCTTGACAGTGACCACAGTCAATTTGTGGAAATCGAGATCATATTTCATTTTAGATCTCAGCCTTTGAATTGTACATAATTGCAATAATCTAGCAGGCTGCCAACCCTGGAGCAATTAATATTACAATTAATGTAATATTAGTGGCCAGGCACCACATTGAAGGTGAAGACTCATTTTGTGCAAGGCATTAACATATCCTACCACTATTTTTGAAAGATTTGTTATTGAAGTTAAAACTCCAGGCAAATGTAGCCATGACAGACAATCTGAAAAGTGTTGAAATCAACAAATAGCAACTTTGTCTGAAATCTATTGCTGTATATCTATGGATTTCACTATACCTTAAATGTTTATGCTAAATCACTCAGTTACTTCCTTGGGAGTTCGGCTTAAAAGCAAGACATTTCATTATGGTTCTTCATGTTGGATTTTTGCTTTTTTTTGCTGTCATGCATTTTGGTTTTCATAGTTCAGAGTGTGTTTAATAGTATGTAGGCTATTTCCTCTGGTCCTGCACATACTATTTATACAGATTCAGTATTGGCGAACGAATAAAGAGTTTATAGATAATTGTTAATGAGAAGCAATTATTTGTAATTTTAGATTTCGAGATGTTTATAGAGACAGATCATTGTAATAAAGTTTATGAAACTATTAAGTTTCTCACAACCCGGTGATGTGCACCATTATTGACTGGCAAAAAGGCATTGAAAACAAAAGCCGACAATTACAGCTGTACAAAGTATGAAAACTAGAAAGTGAACTGAAAAAACATCCCTGATTCAATACATAAAACAGTGAAATGAATTTGCCATCTTTGTTCTGTTTCTGCCCATGTAAAACTCTCTCTTGGCCTTAATAATAGAATAGATGGTAGGGCACAGAGCAAATGTTCCAAATACCTACATTATCAAATATGAGTTATCTATACATTCCCCATTCCAAGCATAAACATAAAAAAGTAATGTGCAGTTTACTCTAGCTTAATATATAATAAATAATAACAGGAATACCATTTAGAACTGTTATAGCACTTTTCATCTGGAAGTCTCAAAGCTGCTTACACAAGGGAGATAGCAGAGTAGCTCTGGCACCAAAGAACCTTTCAAACTCACACATCATCCATTTGACGAGTGTAAAGAACACAAAGTCTGAGTAATATGTTCCTCCCACAGGCAAAGTTACAGATAAATCTTGCATTAGTGGTATGTTTGAGTTTATTTTAGCAACAGTCTAAAAGAGGTAGAGTTGCAGCACTAAAACTATAAGATATGTGAAACTGCTGAATACTTAAAAGCTAATATCTAGACTTCCACCAAAAAGCAAAACCTGAGTTCTAGATCTTTAAAACACTTGTCATAATGTTTTGATATCAGTCACAGAGGTATCTCACCTTCACCAGGGAAAGAGAATGGCCCTAGGACTATAGTTCTACCAGTTCTGACTGTATGCTCTAAAATAATTAGACAGGGAATAAGCCCACAAAGTTATCATCTCTACAGATAACCTGTTTTGAGGTGCACAATCAAAGAAAGAAGGAAAAAGCTCAAAAACATTCAACAGAATTTTTTACAATTGGGAGTCTTAACAAACAACCATACTTACAGGAAAAATATATTATTCCAACCATTTTGCGGGGAGACTGTGTTGTTAAAAAGAGCAATCCTCATCTCTACAATTCTCCTTATTCTCCATTTTTTATTTCTTCATCTATTTTCTCAGCCTTTTGGACTAGAATAATTGGATGAGGTGAGTTTAAAGGGGAGATATAGAAGGAAAAAGAAAAAAGAAGTTCAAAATGCTTCATGCTGATCTCTTTAGCTTTTATTTATCTACAATATTATCTAAAAATCAAAATTTTTCACTCTTCTAAGTAAATTTTTTCAGAAATAAAGTCCTACAGTCCACATAGAGTACCTAGTATATTGTTGTGGATGCCAGTGAAGAGAAATAATAATTTGATACTTCTGACACAAACACTTTTTGAACTTTGCATTCCTGGTGTTTCTGCCTCATGTCATTTAATGCTCTGTTTGATACTTGTGTAACTGTTGGATAACAGAAAACAGTCAGAAAAGATCACCTGCAGTTTCACCCTTATTCTTTAAAAAGCAAAAACAAAAGAAAAAAAAGCTACATTTTAGCAACTTATGGCATATTTTTCTATAATTTTCAGTTGATCTTGCTTTTGAAATACTGCTAGACAGACAGCAAGTTGTATATCACTGATTCTTTGATCTCCTACATGCAATTGGGGATACCAACAAGATCTTTCATGTTTAGAGGCCAGAAATGAGTAAAAAGCAATGTTTCATATAAAGACAGACAAATTGCCTTTTCTTCTTTCTTTTTTTCCCCCCTTTTTTTCTCTTTGTTGCCTTAAAACTGTCAACTTCTGTCTCAGAGATTTTTAAAAATGAGATTAATATGAAAAGCAGAACTGTCATTTCTATAGTAAAGTGACTAGCCTGAATCTCTGCTGCTTTTCCTGATGAAAGCTGGGAGATGTGCCAGTCTGTATGTGCACTGAACTCACTCCACCTTATGCAAGAGAATACATTTCATTGCTATGGTAAAATGAAATTAATACCTATGTCACAATTCTACCTCCATATACAATGAAATACTTTTTTAAGAAAATCCAATGCTAGAAAGGCAAGGCTCAGTACAACCAAGATTTCCAAGGAGCCAATGCAATGGAAAGCAATACATTTCCTGTGCTATTCACCTGTAGAAACTCTATACCTTAACGTGCTTCAGTTAAAATGAAATCAGAAGTGGCCTTCTGGCTTGAAAAAAAAATGCATTTAAATTAAATTCCATTCGATAAATGAAGATGCTACCAAAACTTTTAAGATTAGATTGTCTTGTATCCTTCATCCTTATACAAATGCATAAGAGAAATTAAGGAACTATTTCTTGTTGTCTGTATTTAGATGTTGTTATTGGATCTCTAGGATGTTTTATGCAGTGTTACATCCTAACACCAAGTGAGTAAAGGAGATTGTGTGTACAAAAATTAAATTAATAATCCTTATGTGCAGCAGATGGAACCTTGTCACATACAGAGGTAATGGTGAACTCCCCACATGATATACAGCATAGTTACCTCTTTCTTATAACCTTTTTTACACTTGTGCAACAATTCTCAGCATTGTGCTCTTACTTGAGAGATATTTTAGAAGATTTCTAAAGTGAATATCATATGTTTCAAGTGAGTCACTGGTTGACTAAATAATTAGCAATGTCTATTTTCATTCAAGCTCCAGATATTTCTGTGCAGTCATTTTGGCTGCACTGGATTGCTGTTCTAACATGTGAGCATGAACTACAGAATTCGTCTTTAAGAACAGCTTTTTAAAGCAAGTTAAAAGAACACCAGCAAAATGATCTGTAATCTTCTCCTTTGGTATGAACTATTGTAGAACAAGCAAGATGACCACATTCTGGTCAAACAGAATTTAACTATTGAAGCTAAGTGGTGTTGATTAAGCAGTTGTTCCTGCTAAAGCAAAAGGCTTCAGTGGTTAAATGGGCTATTTGAAAATTGACCTTTTTTATCATCAAATATGATTGATGGCTTTTCTTTTCAACTTACCTATTGCTAATAGGCTTCTTTGTGTCTGTCTATTCAGAAAGATTGCATCTTTAAAGCAGGTTAATTTAAAAGGTCACCTTATTAAACATTTTGCTACTGACTAAAATCTGTAGTCAGGCAATTATGCTTCATTTATGTGGCTGTCTACCTGCTGTCCTATGATTGCCCACAATTTTTTTCTGAAACATCTGATTGCTTTTAGATGTGTGGCAATATTTAAACGCACACAATCCTGAATATTTTTACTCCTAACTTGGATCATATTGACTTGAGGCCATAGGAAGCTCGTGGGGTTTGATTTAATACCAAATGTAATGGGCGAAATTCTAGACTGACTAAACTAAAAAAAAAAAAAAAATTAATGAAATTCAGTGAGGCCAAATGCTCACTTGCAAATTCAATTTCTCGTAACAAAACAGACAAACCACCACTTATAGCTATTTGATCTAGCAGCAATGAAGTCAACTAGAAAAACTATCACTGACTTCAAAACAGACATGGATTTGTTCCAAAAGGATTTCTTTTAACTGGCAGAAGATTGCCCAGCCTTTGAACGTCACTTCAGGCAGAATGAATGCCAAATACAAATGACTGGAGAAAAAAAATAATTGTAATCTCTCTCTCTCTCTCTCTCTGTTTGTTTGTTTGCTTGTTTGTTTGTTTGTTTTTCTGTTGTGGCAGGATGGAGCTCAGTGGATGAACAGGAAAATAAGTTATTTCATGTTACCATGCCCGCACTGCAAACTTTCTCTAACATAAGTAATTCATGTCCACTAGACTGTCAGAAGTGAACATTGTCTTCCATTTCCGGCTTAAAATGAAAAGCCATTGGGAAACATAATAACCTGTTCAGTTGCTGTTTCTAGGGTTGGTAACCAGACCTGGGAATATTGAGATAAAAATGAAGCATGACTATTATGTTACTGGCATGCAAAGATCATCACCTTGTATATGACAGTGGTTTGTCATTATTTAGGACAATAATAGGAGACAAGAAATACATTTTGTGAGGGTATTGCCAATGAAAGAGTTGACCATGATGGATGAACAACAAAGAAATCTTAGTTTATACTTGTTTAAAGCTTTTAATACATTCAAGTTCATAGAGGAAGGAGATAGCTGTCTGGCTTCCTGCATATTACAGTACATTGGACCTTATAGCACTTCATCTCAGCTTGTCTGTAGCAATGTAGTAAGGCTAAGTTACAGCAGCGTACTTGTAGACAAAAGCTGAGATACAGCCAGATGTATTTCACCCGTTGCTGAGGCAAGCATGGAAATAAAATTCAGAGAAAACATGGCAATATTGCATAACAAATTAGCCTGAGGTGTGAAGTAACATAGAACTTAATCTTCAATCTAAATATGGAAATTTAATCGCCTGATATTCACTTTTTTTTCTGTGTTTGATAACAGAACTGAAATCTGATTTCTGTGAATAACTTCTTTGAGAACCTTTGAAAACCCTGGAAGCAGTTCAGCAGGCTTTGGGGGACACAGTCCAGCCTGTTCAATCATAGAAGAAGGCACAGATGATGTGACAGAAATATTCCCCCTCCTATACGCTACCTACATTCTTCCACAAGCACAGATGATTAATCACCTTGAATGAAATTGGAAGTTTTCAATGTATTTTTATGTTATCAAATCAATCTGTAGCATGAAACTAAATTACAATATTAAATTTCCTTATTTCCTATGAGTTTCACATTGTTAAGAAGATTAACCTGTTTTAATACTATTATTTAAAATATGCAACCAACTAAAATTTGGGAATAAAACCCAGCACAATCTCCTTGGACAAATTTTTCTTGGCTAGTGAAGGCCTCTGGTGCAAATTTACTATAGATCTTATTGTAGATCCAAAATTTGGAAAGTTGTTAACATCATTAGGTCTTATAGTCAGTTTAAGGAAAGACTGAAAACTGCAATGGTGTAGTAAAAAAAACCAAAGTTTCACCTCCCAGTCATCCCCGCTGAGATTTCAACAGAAATCCCCCAGATTTAACAGTCTATGTGTCTTGCCCATCCTTCCAAAAAGAGCACATACGAAATAAATTACCATGACTGAAAATTTATTCTTACTACTCACTGTATTGTTACACAAAGTTAATTGTCAAAATATTTTTGCATACTTTTATGAGAGAAGACTTTTATTTTAAAATGATTTGTGTAATTTATGAATTCCTGTTACCACTGCTGTGGTCAAACTCTTAATTACTTCTGGGAAAAAAACAAATAATTACAAATTAATTAGTCAAAAATTAGCTGTTGAACACAATTCTCATTCTAATGTTAGAAAAAGAGGCAAATTCAGCTATCAAAATTAATAAACACTACATTTTTTGGAAAGAGTTTGCTTATGTGTCTAAATAGCAGTGTAAAAATGGATTTCAAAAATCCAAATTTTCTATAAGGTTGAGACTATAAGGAGCTAGAAATCCCATTTTTTACTTCTGGAGTAATATAAACACTATGTAGTTTACAGGATGAATTCAGAACACTTTTCTCAATTGCTACTTTCATGGCACACTTTGTAATTATAGGTAAGGGTTATAAATTTTTAACTGCTGCTAGTGACTGCTGCCAAGAAATGCTATCCAGCAATTTAACAATTTAGAGGGCAGAGAAAGCGTTCAAGGAAAAGAAATATATTACAGCATTTTGTCACAGAAATTGGACAGAGAGAGAAAACTATGACTGGACAGATCAGTAACCGGAGAGAAATTGATAAGAAAAGTAATTGAGAGTAATTTAGAGATTGCATAAAAAAATCCTTTTCTATTTCCAGCATTTAAATTAATAAATAAATAGATAAATATGCACCACATGTTGAAAGACTAAAATAATTTTCTCTGAACACTTATAGAACAAAATCTTTTCAGGTGATTTCTTTGTTCTACAAAAAAACATGACGGAAACAATTATTCCATTTAGGGAGTTTTCTCAAACTGATACAAATTAACAAAAAAACTATTTCACTGTTTTGAGATAAAAAGAGAGCTCTAAATAACTTCAAAAAATGATACAG
This sequence comes from Climacteris rufus, assembly GCA_013398175.1. Taxonomy (NCBI): domain Eukaryota; kingdom Metazoa; phylum Chordata; class Aves; order Passeriformes; family Climacteridae; genus Climacteris; species Climacteris rufus. Next base: position 417,168 of record VZRZ01007410.1, on the reverse strand, counting down.
GTAAACTTGGGTTTTATCTCATTTTAGATGCTACAAATTTTGTTGATGCTACAAATTTTGTTGATTTCACTGTCTTCATTTTAAAAGGAAATTTTATATAACCTGAGAATAATGCTGGAAGCAAAAAATCCCAACCCTATATTACCCCATGCTCCAGCCTGCTGTTCTCAGTTTGAATGAATGGACACTGCTCACATAAATTTTGAATTTACTTTCAAAGACTAAAAACAAAAAGACATTCTCTACTTTTGCTTGTGTTATTTTATTTGAATATTTTTTCTCTCCTACGTAGTAGATTTATATTCTATTGCAAGTGTAGGTGCAATAATAAAAGAGACAACACTGGAAAAAAGCTGAAGCCAGGCAGGCCGGACTGGGCATACCGCCAGTCTGATCCAACAGAAAATCTCTTGTGCTTCAGGGAATCAGAACTCCTAGTGTGGTCAGAATTTTGAGTTCTCACTCTAAATAACACCTATTATTAGATCAGACATCCTTTCTGGAGTATGGTTGTTTTTTTGCATATGTAGTTTGCATCATGTCTTCTTACACACTTCTGAAGTGTTAAACATGGTGAAACACTCACCTTTTTTGGACAGAATCCAGATGTAATTGCAGGAAATAATGTTGAATTTTGGAGCATTTTTGCTGTAAACCCTAATAAATAAAAAGCCACAATTCTTTTTCTAAGTCCCTCTGCAGTGTGTTTAATGCAGCAGACAGAAATCACTAAATATATAAGTACAAAGAATGAGCCTGTGAGCCATCTCAAAGGCTGTATCTTTGTGATCTTTTACAAGAATTTGGAAAGAAAATTCTTTATTATCTGTTGTTTGATTGGTAATTTATGTCTCAAACAGCAGGCCATGACACAGTCATTATTCCAGAAACTCTACAGGTAGAGTAGTTTCAGTTGTCATTGCTAATATATACATAAAAATACATGCACTCATACATTTACATACTTAATACTGCAAATACATTTATTTCTAATATAGTGATAGCTGGATAGAAAGAAAAGATTCAAAGCTCTTCACATTTACAAGTTTTTTTTTTAAACTAACTTCCTGAAATTTGAGAGAAATATGGATAAGTAAACTTTTCTCGTTGTTTCTTCCTCATGTCTCCTGCACACACCAGTTGGCCAAGGATTGAGCTCTCAGCTGAGATGGTTAGTAGAGATCTGAATTCAGGCCATTTAGCCCTTATTACACTAACTCATGTGATTGTGATAACCAGGCATTTGTGTTGCTTCATATTTTTACCAGAAAATCTCTCAAGGACTTGAGAAAAGTTCATCAAAACAAACACTTGAACTTCCTACTCATACTATATTAAGCTTTCATGCTCAGTATAGTAGAGATAGAATTACAGAAAGATATTTTAAAATAGTTAACTACATACATACATACATACAAATTTGGACCCAATGTACAGTTTGAATATGCTTCCAACAAAAAGATGATATGGTTTGGGAACAGCTTAGAAGAAGATCTAGCTGGATGCCATTCTGAAAGATAAGCAGTAATTAAACCAGAAGAGGTTTCATGAGGAAAGCAGTGCGGCATATTATGATTTGAATTATGAAGGAGATCTTATTCAATTGTATTATTTCATTGTATGATGCATTGTATTACATGACTGTATGAATTAAAATGTATCATTCAAATATCTCTGTACTAGAAAAGTCTGTCATAATAGAATAGTAATGCAAGTTGCATACTTCCATGGAACAAAACTATCACAAAGCTTAATTATACATTTGATTTGGTGTTACTATCCTCTTTATGAGCTCAGGTGTGAAAAGTAACAACATCTAGAGTTTTGTCATAGTGTTGTTCACTACACTCATGCTCCCCTCTTGTTTAGTCATCACACCTAGATTGCAATAGTTCTTCTCTGTGCTGAAGCTGTTGACATGTTTAATAGCTGCATGACACAAGAGCTAAAAACCTCACATCAATGTTTCTTACTGCCTTGCTCTGTCTGGTTGGTAGTCTTTTCTGCTGGGTTAAGTCTGAGTCTGCTTCTGCTTCTGATGAGTGTGATTGTTTATTGCATTATATTAAATTCACAGTGGATGGCTGGGTGGAAAATGGACAAGCTATAAGCTGGAGCCATAGGATTCTTGTCAACACTGCAATAAATCAGTGCTTTATCATCAGAAACCAAAGAGTACTTAAAAGATACTGGCTGTAGTTACGGTCATAATTTATTGGCCTCAAATGACTACTTACTGTATGGTGCCCTGCCTTTCCTTTCCCGAATTTGTGTTTTGCTGTAGTTGTCGTTATAAAAATCTTGGTTCTCTTGTACAAAATCTTTATCTCTGTACTATAAAGGAAGGCGAGAAAGGATATGCAGCAGAAATGTGGAGAGGCTAATAATGCAGAGCGACATTGCGGTGTTTTATGTAAGGCCTTTGGGAAAAAACTCCAACCTCCTCAGTCAATGATGAATGAATATGCCCATCTTTCCTGACATGTCTTCCCTCTTAATGTTCTTCTCAAAGGTTTTAGTTAAACAAGGCATGTTATTGTATTTACATTTCAGTTCTACATTTTGAAAGAAAATGACATGGTTTTTCTAAGCATTCCTAAAACTGGTCAATAATTCATTATTTTGGTAAAGGTCACACTGTTTAGTTTAGGGGTGTTTTCTTTTTTTTTTTTTTTTTGACCTGTGAAAACCCAGCAATAAAGTTTTAGAGTTTTCTTTCCCTGGAAAGTTAATTCTTTCTTAAAAAATAATTCCTTCTTAAAAATAATTATAATTTCTCAAAAAATTAACTGTTCCTTGGACTCAAGTCAATGTTTTGGGATTAAATAAGCAAAATGATCCTTTAGGCATTATGAATATGATATGAATTACACAGTTCTGTCTTTGACAACATCTAAAAATAAAGCATCTAAAAGTAAAGGTGGGATAATATTGTCACAAATGTGTTTTGTTTCTGTTAATTTGTTTTCAGTTGCTTTGCCTTGGTCTGCTTTTGACAACATATACAAACACCAAAATTTTGCATCCATGATGCTCTCCAAATGTCAACTGTACAAATGAGTGAGATCAAGGGACATCTTGGTACTTCACCTGACGTCATTGCCTTTACAGCCTTTCAAGAGAAGGAAGACATAATAAATAGAAGGTGATGAAACCCATCTCCATTTAAATTAATGCAGCTCAGAATTCAGCTTAGAAACTGCTTGGGTTCTAAAGCTCTTTAGAGAAGGTCTGGATAGCTTGTTCAGGCTTGTTAATTAGTTAATTCTTATAAATTCTTTGTTCTTAAGTTGTCTTACCGTAAAGGTCATGAAGCAGACTGTTGATAGATATCTTTATTCCATGGAACCCCAGAGAGTTTTGGTGTAGTAAGTTATCCCATTCCCTCTGAGAGAATCCTCCGCATTTCTTCTGTTATAGCTGAATTGACACCCGCATCCCACAACTCCTACTGTATGAGAACTTGAATGGGGAGCTCTCAGCTTCAGGGTGTCTGTTGTACCCAGTGGGGAACACAGTGATTAATTCACCCACATATCTATGTCTAGCCTATCACTTACCTTGGTGCTCCTCTTAACTTATCATGTCATGTGAACAAAATAATTATGTTATTCTCACTTTTATTAGTTTCTCACATCTATTCATATTTTGTTACTACATTTTCAGCAGATGAAACTACCTCTTTTGGCTCTCTTTCCTTCTACTGACCCTTACTCTCTCTTACCATCAACAGCCGTCAGATGGCAAAGGAAGGAGAAAAATGTGTTTGGATTGGTTTAGTTTTCTGAATACTGATGTTTAATTGTGTCTCCTGTTAATCCTGTTGTTTTTATTCCTGCACCTGTATACAGCTTTGGTTACCGCACCTATTGTTTAATTTTAGAATAGAGGTGACCATAGCTTAATTGGTCCCATAATTACATACTATTATGTTCTCTTTGTCAGGGATTGCCTATCTTTTTTTTAAATCTTTCTTTCCTATGATAGTTTTTCCTGGAATTAGTTTTCCAGTTTCCTGAAAAGAGGAAGTAAGAGCCTCTGCGATTTAACACAACATCATGTTTTACAGGGTGTCCAGATATATAACATACATATATCCCATATATGTCTCAGGAAATAAATTCGATGGATATTTCCATTTACCAGAAATGGTGAAAGACACTACTGTAGGTAAAGAAAAATAGTGCTTGAATATGCCTGGAGGCTGCAAGATTAAGCTCTAATTTTTAATATTCTATTTTGCATATTTGGAATAAATCACATGCTTGATCAATTATACCATTTTTCAGGATTTTTATGGAAATAGCATGCTTACAGTTTTGCATAAAATTCTAGCCTTGCCACAATCAATAGCAATTTTCCATTAGTGGTGGCAGGGAGAGATTGTAGCCATACTTACTCTTTAAGGCTTTCTGTCAGATAATTTCTACTATTTTTCTCAGTTGTCTGGAAGAATTCTGTCAGAAGAATGCTAAAGTAGTCTACTAAGAATCTAAAAATGATCCCTAGCAGTGTCACACTTCTAGTTTTGGCACATACATTTTGCGTATTAGAAAGTGCACGTAAGCTTTTCATTCTTGTTTTTTTTCCCTCAGATATAAGGTCTCAATTAATTCTAATACTTGATGTTAACGACATATAATTTTTCCTTTAGATTTTGCATTCCCTGGAACAGAACCTTCTTTAATGCTATGTGGGATTAACTGGGTGTTTTTTTAATACCAACAAAAAGTGAAATCCCACTGGTTTTTTCAAGAGTCATAAGAAAGTACATTTTCTTGTTTAGATGATCTGTAGAGTTGGATCTGAGCAAAAATCTGTTACCCTATCACTCACAGTGTCCCAAGAAGAACACGAATAGCAGTTCTGCAGCTAAAACTGTTACAAATACTTAGTAAAAGATTACTGGAAATAATACACGACTGATTACTGCAAAAACGTTAAATGTCTATTCAAAACACTATTTTGCCACTTTTCCCCAAGCCAGGACATCATTCTAAGTGCTTAAAAACTGACTATTTGAGGGCCTTCTGCTCTGTTATTGTGTCTGTTTCACTTAAAATGAACCAAAATGAACAGATGTTCTGAGAAGACTGGCTACCAAAGATATAATTATTCTTTAATATAATTAAAGATTAAAAGACAAAATGCAGAGTTTCTTATCTTTTGCAAAAATTGTCAAGACTATATCATATTTGAACAAACATGAAGTCATTCTCAAGGTAGCTTCAGGATAGATGAAGAATACTTGAATATTCCCATTTCTAGGACTTCATTAATTTTGTTTTTCAGCCTTCCTTACCCAGTTGCTTGCCTGACAGTTTGCCTACAAAAACTTCTCTTTAAAGTCTTGCAGTTTTCTGAAGCATAGACTACATTATCTGCTAAACTCCATCTAGAAAGTTATATGAGAGTACAACATATAAGGGCATTGCAAGGAGATTCACAGAATCACAGAACGGGTAAAGTTGGAATGGACCACAGTGGGTCACAGCTGGTGAAAATCCATCCATTTGAAAGCCAAAGCATGCCAGATTATGCTTAATTGGTTCTTCATCTTTCAATGACCTTAACAAGGCAGACGTTCCTACAAAGTTCATCGTGGGACCAGACTTACCACAGGCAAAAACAGAAAAAAAGAAAAGCATTCCTGCCTCACCAACTGCTTTTTGCCTATTAACCTAGCCAAGATAAATCTTAAATTTTACATTATTCAATTTCTAGTGAGAATAGCTTTTGATTTTCTGCACATTTTCAGCATCTGTCCAACATATACAGATTTCTTTGGAATCTAGGAGACTGAGAAGGGAAATAAGAGCAAGCATGCCAGCGTTTTCTTGTGGCAGTTCTGGAGCTCAAGCACAGGATATATATTCTGGTGTGTTCTGCTTAGAGGCTGGTGATTACATGTCCAAGATGAAAAGCTCCTCTGCATTATGAACCTTTTAGTTACAAATGAGCGTTTCTTGACGTGTATTAAACTTGACACATTAACTCCTGGATGAATTGCTTACAAAGGGAGCTGCTTAAGACTATTAAGATATATACAGTGAAATCCTAGGTGCTAAGTAGAGTTAACATTATTCCAAAGTGTATTTCTTTTTAAAGTGTCTGGTTTAGCTTCAGTTTCTCTCTTTAATCATGCATACTGCCCCAGGCTGCCAAAAATGCAGCCATCAGCATTGCTTAGTGAAGGCAGCTTAGTGCTGTCAGCCATCTTATCTTCCCTGCTGCATGGGCGATAGCTTTTATCTGTGAGTATAAACATTAAAATGGAACTATAATCCCACCTTAGTCCTACAGAAGATTTCCAGCTGTTTCTCAGATATGGAGGAACTCCTCCCTTTACAGAAAGGAATACATGTCTCTGTGCTTCTTTGTGCGTATGTGTGTTTGGACAGTAAAAATCACAATGAGCAAGAATTTGGAAAAAGAAATTCTACTATAGGAACTTTTGTGGAAAAGCTGGCTAAGCCAAAGGGCCAGTTCTGTATAACAATCTCAATCTAATATATGGAATGCAATTTAAAGTATCTGAGTATATTAATAATGTGACACCACGGCATAATGAGTTTTAAAACCTTTTTCTCTTTAATGCATCATTCTTTTATTTATTTTTTATTTCAGGAATTTTCCTGCACAGCACCTCAGACCATCAGTTTAATTATGGAAATAAAAGACAGAAAAGGTGCTAACATGATGTCCTAAACATAAGTTTGTTTCAGCATTATTTATGTAACAGAAAGAAAACTAATATAATAAGCGTCAGAAGATAATTTTACCATTTTTCCTGGGAACTGAAACTTTCCTTCTTGGTCATTAGCTGAATATAATAATATTTTCCAAATCATGATAACAATGCAAATCTAGAAAATAATATTTTTTTTCTAAAATCAGTAAAAGCGTGCAGACAGTTTAGAGTTATATTCTCTCATCATTTCTTTAATATCTTAACTCTGTCCTCTTGTCACTGTGCCTGCCTGCAGCCACATCATTATTAGATCCTTTGTGCTATACAACTACAGTTTGGAACAACCTTCCCGCATCTTTTTACTGTAATAACACTTCTACTTTTTCTGACCATAAATTACTAATTTCTTACTTTTAGTTGCTTTCCTTTTCTGTTAATCTTGTATGAAACTTCACTTTGGGAATACAAGGGATGCTGCCAGTTGAGCTGGGGTTGACAGAAAAAAAGAAAAGATGGATGGTACTGGGCTGTCTCTCTTTTGCTCTTACACTGTTTCCTTAAATCAGCGTGTGAATCAGACCAGAGAATAGTGAGTGTGAAGATCTCATCCATCAAGACAGAAAATTCCCATTTTCCCAGTTGACCACTGACTTCCATTGAAACTTTTAAGACTAGTATTCATTCTGAATTAAACTCCAAAGAGGATGCAATTTGAGATGAAAAAGGAGGTTATATGTTAAACTTAAAGAGCATAAGTAGTTTTCTTAATGTCAGCTTAACTGTGCTTGAAGTAGAGTTCTTCCCTAAACGTATATAGGAGTCCTTAAAATATTTCTGTTGGGTTATCAAAGCCATAAAAAGGGTTTTGATTCCCAATTATCATTAGAAATTAATTGAGATAGGATATTGAAATCCCCCATGTACGGTTCTGAATATGCAATGCATATAATGTGGATAAGCAGAAGTTAATAGGAAATGGCTGCCCCCAACGCACTAAAAGCCTTGGTCTTGGCTTTCAGTTATATTGAAAATAAAGTTATTGTATTTCTTTGAGATTCTAACAATTCCGTTAGAATGTTATTCCCTAGCATTAAAATCACAATGAAAAACTCAGCAACAAATTATAGAAATTTAAACTGTCAGATTTTAAAGTCTCAAATATATGCTTATATAGCTGATAGAGATAGTTACAAGGATAACATCTGCTAATTTAACAATACAAAACCAAATTTCTACTAAAAATGTTAAAAAAAGAAATAATTAAACATTATTATGTTTAATACAATCTTTATGCTTTTTCTCTCTTCTCACTTAATACCTTTCAAAGAGCTTTGATTGTAGCTGTTTTTAAGCCTCTATAGAAGCATTTGACATTCTCACCATGGGATTTGATCCAGCAATGTGCCCTCAAATCAAGACAAGTCTCGTCAGACTGGGATTGTTACTGTCCTCCCTCACTGAAATCAATAGTTAATACCAACTAGATTAGAACAGAGTAGATATATGAACTGTTCCTGGCGTCATTGCTAACTGCACAAAAGTAAGTGCATTAAAATAAATAGGTTGACCATTTCCACTTGGAATATACTCTCTTAATGAAAAAAAAAAAAAAACCCACTCTGTTTTCACTGAATACTTTATACATATGATCACAAAAACAGAATTATCAAATTATTCTAAAATCAGAAAAAAAATCCTTTCTCTTTCTCTAGACTATGGATCAAGCCCCTTATAAGCAGTTCCAGTAAAAACAGTGGAATTGCTTACAATAGAATTTGTCCAGAACTTTTAATAATTATTGTGATATCACCTGAATAAGAAACAAAAATAGTGGAACTTAAAAAAAAAGTTTCTCTTTTTAACGAAGCTCAGGGTTTTTTTTTAAATGTAAATTTATATCTTGTGATGATTAAAATGGAACAAATTGTTAAAATAGTTCCCAACTTCCTAGTCATAGTGAATGAGGGGGAAATTTTACACTGAAGAGATAATTGGCATATTTAGCTTATCTTTTATTAATGTAGCACAATTGTAACCTACATCTTGTCTCAGAAAAGTCAGCATGGAAATTTTTATGTCATTATGCTGTGGCTCAACTTTTTAATAATTCTCTGTAGATTCAGGTTTTTTTCAACAATAATGAAATTTTTCATTTTTATGTGTGTTGTACACTCCACAGTTCTATTCAGTCAAGAAAGAGCAGGTTCCTTTCAGTATTAAATCTTTATGCAATGCATTTCTATTGTGGAAACTATGCAAAACATTCAGTTATATACGTTAATCTAAAGAAAAAATAATAATTGCTCTTTATGCTTTTGAAAAGTAACATTTTACGCAAAATCATGTGGAATATGTGAAAAAATACATTCTCAATCACAAAAAGTCACTTGATTAACAAGAGATTTGTGACATCTCTAAAAGCTATACAGAAAGGTATCAATTATAACTCATCAGTACGTTAATGTGAAAAGTATGACTCCTAATTTTGCAATCAGTATTTCAGAATAAGACATTTCTTCAAGAGTACAGCAGTTCAAGCTATAAGTTAATGATAGATATATACTTGACAAACTGTCACTAGACACAAAGAATAGGCAAGGATTCCTTATTTATGGAAGGACAAAGAAAAGATTCCACACTCACCCAAATTCAAAGAGAGTAAAAGTGTGTAGTGTTCTCAAGTGTCCATTCTGGTGGTTTAAGCAGATCACAAACAACCAGAAGGGAAATAGTGTTAACAGAATCCATTCCATATTTTAAATGTAGCCACCTAGGACAGAATTTAGGACAGAATTTCGTGACTCTTGTAAGTGCTACATGAATACTCACACTAAAAAATATGATTGATTATGTCAATAGCACTGTGTGGCAGTGTATGTGGCAAAAGTCACAGCCCCACAGGCTTAAGACTGGTGGACTCAGCCTGAGGTTGCCACCGTCTGAATCTCACTTCTTTGTCAGGTTGAGCTTTCTGGCTCGCCCCCAGCATCCCTTGCAACGTTGTTTACATGTTTCAGTTTATTGGTTAATGAAGGTATTACCTCATGTTCTGTGTAAGGTTATATTCTGGAAGCTTCATGGCTGTTCAGTTCTCCATTGGTTCCATGTAAATCCCTGTATCCCAACTGGTTACTCTCCCCTGCTTGTAGCCTGATAAATCCCCTGCATTCCCTCCGCCCGTTGCCTGGTCCCTGAAGCCTTCAGCCCTTCCCGATCCTCGCGCCACCCCTCCCGGACCCCGGACCCCCGTGCCGCCTCTCCCGGACCCCAGACCCTCTACTGCCTTCCCTGCTGCCTCTCCCTGGGAAATAAAAAAGCTGGAAATCACACCAGAGCCCTTGTCTTTGGCCTTTATCCTCGCTTGCGCCCATAACATCAGCCCGGGGCTTGCTCTCACCCAGAGGAGCCAGCCCTAAACAGAGCTGCCAGAGGATGCCCTGTGTCTGGGGAAGCTGCGAGCGGCAGCCCCCGGGAAACCAGGGTCACTCCCAGACTATCGCTGAGTGGCCTCGAGCAGCCACCCGGAGCCAGCGATAGCATTGCACTTGTGCACTGGTTTTTTACTATCTGGATTGTAGTAGTCACAGTAATTGGGAATAAAATTCTCCAAATCATTGACCATCCAGAAAGGACACATCATCTAGGAACAACAAATATAGTAATGCATCTAATTTGTCTTAACAATTAGGTATTATGTGCATGAAATTATGTTTTTAGAATCACAGAATGCTTAAGGCTAGAGGAGACCCCCTGAGGTCATCCAATTCAAACCCTCGCTCAAAGCAGAGTCATGATATTCCAGATGCAGATGCATGAATGTTGAGTAGAGGGAAAGGACCATCTCCCCATGACCTGTTTGCTACTGTTCTGTTCATGCAGCTCAGGATGCAACCAGCCTTATTTTCTGCATGCACATTGTTGACCTCTCTTCAATTTTCCCCTTCAGTTCTCCTCTGCAAACCTGTTTCCTAATCAGTCAATCCCAATCTTGTACTGCTGTGTGGGATTATTCTACCCTAGCTGTATGAAATTGCATTTGCCTTGGTCATTCCCATGAAGTCCCCAGCAGCCCAGCTTTCCAATCTTGTCTAGACCACAGTAGCACCCCCTGCCCTTCGGGATAATGATCATGAACCACAATTCAGTATTTACTGTGAAGTTTCTAAGGGTACATTCCATTTAGTTTCATATTCCTTGTCATTAATGAAGCCATTCAATAGTTTTGATGCAAGGGTCAGTCCCTAAGGAATACCACTAAGTGACCAGCTGCCAGAGATCCTTCCAAATTTCCATTTTCTTTGTAGTCCTTGTATCCTGTCCCTAGCTCACCAATTTGCCTATTATGACACCATGGCAGATGGGGTCAGGGGCCTTGCTGAACTCAAGGAAAACAACATCTGCTCTCCTTGTTCACAGAGCTGACCTTCTCATCATGATTTATCAAGAGACTATTTGCCCTTGGTAAATTCCTGAGAGCTGTTCCTGATAATTTTGTCTTGTAATTAATGAATTTGTAAATGTCTTCTGTTGGATTTGTGCCATAACATCCTCAAGAACCATGATGAGGCTGACTAGATTGCAGTTCCCTAGTTCCTCCCTCTTGCTCTTCTTGGAGATGGCCATGATGTTTGTCCTTTTCCAAAGACCAACAAGTTCCCTGATTGGTATGACCTTTCTATTATGGTAAAGATCTTGCAGTGGCATCAGTCAGCTACCTCAGTACCTCAGGATGCATCCCACCTAAGCCCATTAATTTCTGTATGTCTAGATGATTTAGGTGCTCCCTAATGTATCTTTCTCTGATGTGGTTGCTGTTTCACTTGCAAAGACTGCTAGCAGTACAAGGAGCTGACTCACATAAGAGCAGACTGCAGCAGTTTTAAAGAAGGAAAATCAAAATGGCATAGAGTACCTTGACCTTTTCAGTGTCCTGTATAAGCAGGTTCCCAACATCACTGAAGAGTGAACCCACTTTTTTCTTAGTCTTTTTGATGCTATTATGTTTATAGTAGTAGATGTCTACTAAAAGTTAGTGATAAAAATAAATAATTTCTGGGTTCTTTTTTCTTTACAAGATAGAGGGGAAAACAAGTTGCAACCATTTCTGTTTGTGATGAGAAACTAGAGGTGAGGGAGATCTATGCAAAAATAAAGTGTTTTTCTAGATTGCTGATGTTAAAAAACTAGGAAATACTCAATCAGCTTATTCTTCACTAACATGAAGTCTACATTCAACAGAAATATTACTTATTGAATATTTATAAATAAAAAAGTAATAAATGACATCACCATGGATGACATGCATTTTTTGTTAAACATTCTAAAGTGTTTACTTTTCTTGTGCAATTGGAAATAATTCTAGAGCAGCACAAACAGATTTAAATTGGTCTACAACCAGTCCCTACTTCCTCCCTCTTCTTTTTTGTCAGCTCCAGCATTTATTTGGCCTACCAATGAATCAATTCAACTTACTGAGCTTGCAGGAATCTATTCTATTTCTTTTTTGGGTCAGTTTCCTGCTGAATTTGCAAGTGAACTGGCACATCAGAGAGCCAAGATAAGCAAATGTCCCAGAGCAAAGGGGGCAATGACATTTAGACTTGCTTAATCTCTCATGAAGCTTCTCCCGGAACTAGTATCCAAAATATAATATTAGCCTAGATATTTGAAATTCTGGATTTGTCTATACATTTTGTTTGTTCTTGTCATTTATTATTACAGTAGCAGCTGGAAGTGAGTTAGAACAGCCTGTGAAGTATTGTTCAAGTACAGAGTAAGAAAAAGCCACCATCCAAATGCCCATGGCAAAGGAATGACAAAAATACAGAAGTACAGAATCTTCTCCAAACAGTGTCGGTATCTTAAATGAAAGCAGAGCTGAGGTCTCCTTAATTCAATTTTAATGCCATTCTGCTAGAGAGAAAACAGAATTATGAGTGCATTTCCAGCTCAGAAAAATCTGCTCCCTGCATATGAATATTGGTCTTGTTCTCCTTGGCTGGGAAATATCTTCTAAATACTGATAAGGTCTGACAGTCCTCGACAAAGTCAATAGCAAAACTAGTAATTCACTTCCAGCTCCAATTTATTTTTATAAAACAATATCTACTGAAGCTTGGAACAGAAACAGATAGGTGTCCCTGTGCATGACCATTAGCGCAAGGCAAAGGTTAAAAGCCAAGGAATAACAAAAGATAATTTCATAAATACGATTCAATTTACAGAAGAGTCTCATGAAAATATTTATTTCATCACAAACAGTAAATATGAGAACTTTCTAGTTTGGTTCTTTTTGCTTTCTTTTAGCCTTACTTTTTCAATAAATTACTAAATTTAGGGAAATGAGGTTTGGGTTTTTTAAATCCTGGCTACATAAGACCCCTGTATCAAGAGAAGAACAGTTTAGCAAAGCTACACGTAGTTCATTTTAATGCTGGAACAATATTTTACTGTGTCTCCTGGAGGAAAGATAACCAAAAGCACTGAAATCCACGAAAATGCTCTCTACGTGGCAAGACATTGGATATACCGGCTCTGTCCCGCCGGGCCCCAGGCGGTGCCAGCGGCTGCAGCGGCCCCAGCGCAGGGCACGGCTGAGCCCCTCAGCCACGGGCGGGCGGGCGAGAGCCCCGGGGAAAGGAAAGCCTGGGCAAGGGAGGGCAAAACGCTGCCCGGCAGCCGGGGCTGAGCCAGGGGAACCGTGCGGGAAACAGCCCTGCCAGCCCCGAGGGGAGAGCGGGAGCAGGGACGGAGGGCAGGAGGGACCCGGCAGGGATGGCCCTGCGGCCATTGTGAAGAAATGGTCAAAGTTAATTATTAAATAAACTGATACTACGGAACCCTTAAGTTCTCTAAAAAGATGATATAACCTAGAAGTTTTTTCTCATTCTTTGAAAGGTTGAAGATCATTGGAGAAATAAGAAATGACATTAGAAACTTAGAGTTCCTGCATGTAATTTCTATTTTGTGTTTGCTTTACCATTCAAAAATGAATATTAGCTATAAAGTCAATGGAATATAAAAGCACTTTTAATAATTGATTGATAGGAATGAGTTTAAGTATATATTTAAGAGATTAAGCCTATACTTAAGAGATTAAACTTTAGCTGCTGAATTACAGCCCTTTTTGGGATGTTATTGCAGTGGTAGCATCATCAGTCTTAGACAGGGATACACATACTTAATTAATGTCTTAGAGAAGTGGCTAAGATTTTCAAGCTCATCATAATAAGGCACTTTCCCTAATTATTTACATCTGAAATGAAAGAACATTGTATTATATAAATTCTCTGAGATGTACATCTATAAAAAGATGGGCCAATCTAACCAGGAGAACATGAAATGGAGTTCTTATTAGCAATACCCCTGTCATTTTTCAAATCAGCTTACTAATTATCTTGAACAAAGTAGAGCTACATCAGTGATGCAAGAAAAAGACCATATACTCTTACTCTTAGAAAAGGACTTCTAAAGTCTTTTTCAGGACTATGCCCCTGGGCTATCAAGCCAATGGCAGCATATACATTAATTTCAAAGTGGCTTAGGTTTTACAACGTGCAGCTAGAAATTATTGTTATATATAGAAAGGTTCTATCTGGAAAAGGAATATTTCTTTTGAAGTTTGCCTTCTTCTGAGGAAGGAAAGTTGGCATGGATAGCTTTTTTGGGGAAAGAAACATCGGGACAAGTGCTAGAGAGTGTAGAATCGTTGTTGACTGAAGCCTATCTGAGCACTACTGTAATACAGTGACAAATAGATAGCAGATACTACCTGAACGTTAAAATTGAGGTCAGATGTCTTTCTTAAGCATATGTACTAATACCATGGGTTATATTTTATGGTGCAGGAATTAGGAAATATAGCTCTTGAGGCTGAACAATGTCCAAAAGTGAGACTGGTTCATTGCATTGTTCTTACAGCATGTAAAATCTAAGAGGGCAGTCCTCATAGAGGGCAGCTTTGGAGCTGAACCTTGCATACCAAAGTATTTGTTCTCCTACATATAAAAATGATACTCCTTTATGTAAGGGACTTGACATACCAAAATAAAGTGCATCAGCCTGCTTTCTGAAATACTATGTATCAGATCCATCGTGAGAAAATTACCCTTTATATATCTGGCTGTATACACATTGCATAAATTGACAGGTTTTGCAAAACTTCTCTACTCTTCTTTAGTATGATATAGGCTGCTGTTTAAAACATACTGTGCTATTTCATCTCTACAGCACTGAATTTTGACATGTATTTGATAAGATTTGAGCTGCAATGATGTCTTACACTTTTGTACTTAACAGTTGTTGCTCCTGAATTTGTATGTGCATATCTTAATAGTTAATGGTTTTGTTATTGTTTGGTACTTGCAAGGTGCTACCAACAGTTTATACTGTATTTGATTACACAGTTAGACAGTACAGTTTAGTACAATATAGTGCAATTAGACCTACTCAAAAACTCAGCCTTGATCTTGTAAAACCATGAGTGGTCTAAATATACAACTTGCCCTTTTCATGTAGACATTCTGTAGCAGAAATGTGCATAAACAGAGCTTTTATTTTATTCTTTTCTTCTGTAAAGAGTGAGTAAACTGAAATGACAAGATAAATCCTGTAAGAGTGTTCCCTGTAGGATTTTTGAGAAAAATAAAAAGAAACCTGATTAATTTCTGGTCCAGAACATAAAGAGTAATAGGAAGGTCGATAAGAAGGATGGGAGAAAACCAAAAAAGTAGAATTCAAAAGATTCAAGTAGAGTCCTATTTGGAGTTTTATTTTGCAAAAGTTATTTTTTTGTCCCTCATAAGAAGACACCCTTTCCATAATAGTCCAAATTCCCCATGAAGATATTTCAGGGACCTATATTAAAATCATATATGTTCTTTGGCACTAGCATAGAACTAGTTGGGTTTGGAATATGTTTCTTTCTCAGTCCTTACTTATAAATAAATGATCAGAACATGTGATTTCATATTTCAATGACTGCAAAAGTCACCTGGTCACCTGGGATGGGAAAAAACGTTACAAAGGTGATTACTTGACTAGTTTGAAGAGAGAGATAAAGGGCTGAACAAGTCTGGTCCATAACAATAATTCACCAGGTGGCTACAATATTTATGGAGAAATAACCAAGTCTGAGTCTCCCTTTTCCTAAGTCAAGACCCCCCTTAACTGGATTTTTGGTAATTTCACTTCACATAATTAGTCTCTAACATCTGCAAAATGTCATTCTTGAATGTCACTCTTGAAGAACTGGAAAAGCTTTCTAGGCTTGAAAATGTACAAAGACACAGGGGACGTTTTCAACACAGCTCTAAGGATCTGGATAACATGAAAAAACTCATGTAGTGCTGGACTTAAATCCTGGATTCTACCATCACGTAAGTCCTAACAAACATTCAAAGTCACATTGCTTGCCATTATCAATAGTTTTTGCACTGGTAGTCTGAAGATGCATCTGAAGCAAGATTCTTCAGAAAGCCTTTTGCTTTCTTTTTCTAAGTTTATCTGACTCTCTTTAATCTAGCTATGCATTTTTCAAAACATATTTTTAAATGTTATTGTTATTTCCTGGTTTTGAATAGATCAAAAATATAATGAGATCACAGTTTTCAAACATTTTGTTTTCAGATTTTTGTTCTTGATTTCAGGAAATAAAGAAAACTAAGTGAACATAATTGTATCAATCTTTAAAAACTTTAGCTTCATTTTGAAGATCCAACATTACTTCAACCTAAGAATATTTGTTTGCTCCTTTTGCAAATTCTTCAGCATATGCTTTCACAACTTGCAGTCTACTGTCAGAGCTACCTACTTACTAACTGGTGGTACTAACACCAAGTAAAACTCTGTTATATTCAAACCCTTTTACTTTTTCCATCTTCTGCATGAGGAAGATAATTTTATGGAAGAAAAGGTGAGTTTTGAAAGGTGCAGCTCAAAGTAACTTGCAAATCTGATGGCAAATAATGGTGATTTCTGCTAGTGTTACTCCAGGTCAGATAAACATTAGTGTCAACTGGTGAGAATCTTCAACCTTGTCTCAAACACAAATGCTATGTGAAATAAATATTGTATGAACTTTAGCTGGTCTATGTTTTACTAACTAGAAATTTGAAATCAGAGAGTGGAAAGTCTTACATGAAGGCTCATTCATGAGTTCCACCAACCTGACTCCTTACTCTGTAAGTGTTTCTCATAATTTTAGAAGAAGAAATTACAGAGAATATTATTTACAATGCATTTTGCATTAAAGTGTTAATGGCCTTTTCAATCTGTCTCTAACCTAGAGCTATAAATACAGGCTAACTTGAGAAACTATCAGTTTTTCTGTAGAGTTACATTGGCATAACTATGTCAGCAGTGCTTCAGAGCAGACAGTGTACATTAGTAGAAGGAATTTCTCGCTCAGTAGTTTTATTACTTTCATGCAAGATATGCTGTATGGTGGCAAACCTATTTTGTTAGAAAAGTGGCATTAATGTAAAGGAAGAAGGATTATTTTAGTTGGGGTATGGCTTGCTCACATTGTATTCTGACAAAACTAGGCATCAAAATTTGTGGATCAAGCTTAGGTATTTGTCCTTGCTTTCTTGGTCCATTTCCATCTTCTACCTTCCATCTATCTACCTACTTCCTGCCAGCCAAGTCTGCCTAGTCAGTCTCAGTACAAGGAGCCTAATTTAATGTCAATAGAGAAGAACAGAAAATAAATGATACCTAGGCAGGTTTAGGCCTCAAGATAGCTGAATGCTATGAATTTCTGAATTTGTATTTCCAGCCATTAAACCATGTCTATTGCTGTTTCCAGCTATGCTTGCTACATTGTATGTAATGAAAACAATAACCCCCACATAAGTGTAGTTCCTAAACCAGTAAAGGCTACAATTTATGTTGGGGGGGGGAAGAAAGAAAGAAAAAAAGGGGAAAAAAAAGGGAAATAAAAGAAAAAAAAAGAGAGAGGGATAACCTCTTTGCATTTCTTGCAGCACAAAGTTCTGTATCAACAGCAAAACCTAAACACAGCATAACTGGTGAATGTGGATAATGTGATCCTTAGGTGTGTTACAAGTGCACTGAAATATTGTCTCTGCTGTATTTTCTTGACACCAGTATAAAGAGGAACAGGATTTCACTCAAAAATAATCATGAAAATCTTCATGCCTTTCAAGAGCCTCTCTGTCTTTATACATTTATTCATATTTTAAATATAGCTAGTTTGTGCAGCAGATTGATATTGTGTGATTTCCTGTGCTTATTGCAATGTTGTATCTGTGGTATGTTGGCATTTTTGTTGATGTAGCCATATTTCCAGGCAGCTAACTCTCTGGTATAACATTTCTCAGAATGGCCTGCTGCATAAAGTCTGAGAAGTTTGGGCAGTTCCAACCTCAAGTGTCTCTCAACTATCTTGTAATTTGTCTTTGATACATTATTGGAGCTCTCTCGTTTCATGGTATTAAGCCATTTCCTCAGGCACAGGATGCCTTTTTTCCAGACTTGTTCCTTTGAGATCTGGGCAGCAAATTTGGGTTTAATCCATCTCCATCTTCATTGCAGTTTTACTGGAAGCAGCTGTTACCCCTTCTTTAACAGTTTGCTGGCTGTCAGGCAGCCTGAGGGACTCACCATATGACATCCGTTCTTGGTTCTAAATATACACCTGCACAACGTGTTTTCTTGGGGCAGGAGTAGAGCAAAGGGACTTTTGCTTCCTTTTGCACAAATGTACTTTCATCTCTTGACTGAAAAACTTTTATTTATTCCCTGTAGTTATACTTGGCAACTTTTCACCTTTTGAATAGAAGGGTTAATTCTACTTTTAGTACAGCCTGAAAATGTAGTACAGCTTTGTTGCCTGTTTTATTAGACATCAACACTACAAAATGTAAATGTGTTATCCCTTAAATCTCATTTCAGCTTTATACCGAACATTAAGGCAAATTTTGGTTAAGGGAATGAGAGAGCCTATGGACACATCCCATGAGGCTTGAACTAACTATCATATTATTAGAAGTAGGCTCAGAAGAGGTGTGTGCAAAATGGCAACATTTTTGCAGCACATATTACAGTAAAATAACAGTAAAATTAAGCATTATAGTGTACATTTCAACCATAAATATAAAAATGTCAAAAAATTAAAGAACATTCTCTAGCATGATAGGGACAAAAAAGACAGTAACAATACAAAAACCTGTTATTACGGTTTTAGTTTCCTGGATTGTATGACAGACTGATGGCTCATAGTAATGGAATCAAGAGTGAAGGCTAGAGAACAACCATCCACCAAAAAAAAGAAAAAAAAAAGTCTAGAATAATAGTACTTGTCAGAGAAAAGATAATTCTGAATAGATGTGATACATATTACTACTTGTTAAGTTGAACAGTGAGTTTATATTTATTTTACTTGTACAAGGTTGTCTCAGTCTTTAAAGATACTTTAAAGTCCATACAGTGCAAAAAATATACAATATTTTAAAGAGGGGGAAATTTACTCAGCACATCAATAAAAAACTAGTACACATCTCAAATTAACTAACTCTATACTAGCTTATCAAAAATGTTCTTCAATCCTATTATTGGGAGAATGCATACTTATAAGATGCTGATATTAGATATTGGGTTGGAAGTGACCAAAATTATTAATCAGAAGATTATCTCTTCTTTATCCCTGTATTCTCAATTGTGACATGCTGACAAAGAAGTTCTGCATTCAGATTATTTTTTTAGACCTTGTCTTTCTTGTTAGAACAAATTTCTTTTATTATTAAAAGCAAGAATTTGTTTCCTCAGATGACAGTAAATAGTAATTTGCCTCTTGTAAATTTGTTTTTGGCAAATATTTCTGCAAGTTATCCCAGTTAGTTCTAAATTTTGTATATCAGTAGCAAAACTCTCAAAAATGCTGTCAATATCTGCTATTTAGAAGATTGCAGAGGGAAAGTGTTTATATAACTAACTAGAAATCTCCTTTACATTGTTCCTCTTGTTTACAAAGACTGTAAGGGAGAAACAGCAATAACAAATGACATATGGCTTAGATGATACCATAAGAGTAGTCAGGGATAAAGATAAAGGTGAGGCAAATAATTCTGATCTGCTTGAAAAAGATATATTATGCTGTAGCATAGGTTAGTCCCTGATCATTTTTCTATTTTTATGACCAGGCTGAGATATTTACATAGCATACGTGGTGCCAGAGGTCTCTAAAAGTAGCTCAGAGCATACATCTATTCCTGCTTAAGCTCTGAACACCTTCATCCACACTGCTTATTTTCAAGAGCCTAGTAGAAATCCACTATGACCTAAAGGCACAGAGCAGGTGTTACCCTCCTTTTGAAAGCTGATCAAATGCATGTTAGATAACATAAACAAAAACATGGAAGCAAAAATAAGTCCAGCATGTACAAGTCTATCTAGCTGGTATTTAAAAGGGCTAAAACCCAAACAACAAACCGTCCTCAAAAGAAAATAGATGAAACCAAAAGATCCATAAAAGAGATAAAAGGATTGTATTAGTCTACAAACAGGTCTAGCTGAATGGACAAAGGGGCCAGTGTAAACAGCAGGTGCTGCGTTGGGTGATTTACAGTGAGCCTAAAAATATACTGTTCTGCAGGTGTTTTACATTGGAGGAATGATATGGAATCCTATTAGATGGGGAATAAAAGTTTTAACATAGAAAATATTTTCACATGTCCTTAGAAGTCCAGCTAAGTCATATCCAAGAAAAACTTGTTTCACTGATCAACAGGCTTTCAAGAATATTGAAGAAATTGCTGTCATTAGCACCTGTTTCTCTAAAGGGTATGTGATTTGTAGAAGATTTGAAACCTTCCTCTAGAAGTTCAAGTGGGTAACAAAAACCAGAAGCATCAGATATCTGTAGTCATCCTGAAAATGGAGCCCAACACAGAAACAAGTGAAAATAAAAGTGCATGTTGTTGAAGTATTTCAGGCCCAGAGTAAGATTTCAGGATGAACAAAAGAAAGGAGTTGAGCTCAGAGCAGCTGCAGTCACACTTCTAATTTGGATTTGTGAACCTAGATGGCTGGGCTGAGGTTGTCTGGAATTTTTCCACAGTTCATTTCATCTTTTCATTTGGGCTGCCTGCTAGCAGAAATAGGAATGCTACAATTGGCTAAATTAATTGCCATTTTCTTGTTTGCCAATACTGTTAGCTTTAATAATCTAGTCTATTTTCAAGACCTACTAACAGTATATTCATGTACTTTTTATATCTCTACATCAGTCTAGGACTTTCAGTCAATTTGCCCTACCATACATCAGATACGTAGCTAGACTATTTATTGATTCCTCACTTCTACCCACAAATGGCCTATAAAAACTCTCAAAACAAAGTGTATGATTTACAAGGCAATATCAGCAAGAAACAGCAAATGGTCTCATACATTCAAATGCCCCTGTAATACCAAATGAATGCACTGGACAAAATATAAATTGTTCAGTACAAGGCTGAAGTGTGCTTCAAGCACTTTTTTATGTATAGAGATCATGAGGTGACCTAGTGTCAGATTTAAAAATATTTATTGCCAGAGATCAAAATCAGGGCAATGAGTGTTTCTTATTTCCCCATAAAAATAATGCAAGGGAAATATGTGATTTGTAAGCTTAGTCTCAGGTAGGGTTCACTTCCTGCAAAAATCATTGTGGTCTAGATTCAAGATGCCCAAGTTGCTTGGAACAACACACTCCACTGCATGTGGCATGGAATAAAAATGTTTAAATGCTGCTGTTTCAAGCAGTCCCTATACATTTTGAGATAGATTAGTGGAGTCACTACAGGAATTGGAATGCAATGTAAGAAACAAAAGTATTCGTTTTCTTTTGAGAGCATAGATAGGTGGCATCAATGAGTAAAAAGTGTGAAGTCTTTGAGAACTTGGCAGTAGTACTCCCAAAGAAAATTTTGCACTTTCTAGTGCACTATGGCTCCATATGAAAAAGGGCAAAATTTATACTAAAAACTATTTACAGTTTTTCTCATTGTCAAAATTTATCCTATCACAATTTTTTCTATAAAATGAGAAAAATAAGTGAGGCTTGCTGATTTGTATTCAATATGCAGCATGTCCTGCATAGTCACCTCTAACACAACCTCAGGCATTTAAATCTTGTACGAAAATGCTCAATGTGCTGGTGACCACTAAACCAAAATTTTAAGGAGTAGGAGCCTGAAAATTCCTCAGTGTATGTTTAGGCATCTAATAAAGGCCTTGTGCTGGTTTTGGCTGGGTTAATGTTCTTCATAGTAGCTAGCGTGGGTCTAATTTTGTGGATTTGTGCTGGAAACAGTGTTGATAAAAATAGGTATTTTAGTTACTCCTGAGCAGGGCTTGCACAGAGCTGAGGCCTTTTCTGTTCCTGACAGCACCCCATCAGTGAGGTGGCTGGGGGTATACAAGGAGTTGGGAGAGGACACCGCTGGGACAGCTGACCCCAAAGGGGTATTCCACACCATATGGTATCATGCTCAGCATATAAAGCTGAGAAAGAAGAAGGAGGAAAGAGATGTTCTGTGTGATGGCATTTGTGTTCTGGAGTCACCATTAGGCATGATGGAGCCTGGCTTTCCTGGAGGTGGCTGCCCACTGGAAGTGATGAATGAATTCCTTGTTTTGTTTTGTGTGTGTGTGTGGCTTCTGCTTTCCCTATTAAACTCTCTTTATCTCAACCCACCATTTCTCTCACTTTTACCCTTCCAGTTCTCAGTCCCATCCCACCAGGAGAGGAGTGACTGAGTTGCTGTGTGGGGCTTAGTTGCTGGCTCAGTTTAAACTATGACAAGCCTATCGTTTTAAGATGATATGCAGCTTTCTGTCACTGGACTGGGCTTGTGGGTTCCTTTGCAAAAAAATATTATGTTTAAGAAAAGTATTTCAGTGTTAAATCTCTGACACAAAATTTAACAACATGCTGCAATGGAATTCTAATTAGCACAATGCAGCTTATTAGAATCAAGATATTAATTCCTAAGAATCAAGACATTAAATAATTCAGGCTAGGTGAGTAAATAATGTACTTGCTAACCATAAGTTTATTTGTTACTGAGAATAATTGGTTTAGAGTAGTGGAATGATGCCAAAAAACTGAAGATATACTGCAGAGGAAGCATAATGAAAAAGAATGTGAAAAATACAAAGAAAAATAGACATATGAACATATCATTAAAATTTTAATTGCAGTAGATAAAGCATGTTAAATATCAACCTATAAACACAAAAAATTTACATAGCTTAATTTTTCTCAAGGTACTGGAGAATATTTTCAGATTTTAGTTCACCTAAATAGCAAATATGTTTGGAATTTTTTTTAATGTCAGGTTTAATCCTGAATGATACTATTCAGGAATCTGTAGCAATACAGCAAGATGCATTCAGTGACGTCTATGATACCTCAGTGTCTAAATGTGCTGTATAGACAAATACATGCTATATTAATTTTTCTATCTTGTGAGCAGAATTTAATACTTTACCTTTTAACACTAAATGGCAAAATAAATAAACCAACTAAATACTGGGTTAGATGTGGA
This sequence comes from Climacteris rufus, assembly GCA_013398175.1. Lineage (NCBI taxonomy): Eukaryota > Metazoa > Chordata > Aves > Passeriformes > Climacteridae > Climacteris > Climacteris rufus. The sequence continues at coordinate 393,927 of VZRZ01007410.1, read as the reverse complement.
TGAAAAGAGTTACAATTCCATTTACTTTCTTATTTTGGGGGGTATAAAGGGATAAAAATCAAAGGAAACCTCTCAACACTGGTATTATCAGATGATGAAACTTTTTTGAAAGCGATTACAAATGATTTACAGAGGTCACCACCAAGTAAAATTTCAGGGAGGCTTTAACATTAATCAACTTTCTTAAAAATTTTTGGAGGTATAAAAAGGTATGATTTTAACCAGCTATTCCCTCTTGCTGAGTCCATCGTTTACTCAGTGTACTATATGATTGCCACTTTGAATTAAACACCTTTTCACACCATTTGCTGTGCAGATGGCAAAGTGCTCTGTGAATGACAGAGCTGAAACCCCAGGAGCTCTGAACAGTGCACTGGAAATACATCACAATAAGCAGATACCTATTATCTACTCTTGACTTGGCTGTAATCTCCTCCTCCAAATCCTTGTCTTTCTGCTCTTCCCTTTGACTTTTGTCTCAAAATACACTACCTCTGCACTTTTAAAAGAAAGCTTTGGAGAGGAGATCTCTGTCAAAGTCTAGACCACCCTCTGTAAAGTTCAACAGTTTGACAATTTGCACCTTTCCTTGCTTGGCAGCCAGCAGTGGCTATCTTCTCTTCTGTGTTCTCAGCTGTGAACGTTTGTCAGTGGTGCGAGAGAAAGTGGCACTTTAAACAATTGTAGAGCAAGTCCTGTGGTGCTCCCCATGCCCCATGGCCATCCAGTTTCTGCCAGTTGCTGCTGTGGAAGATGGATGCAGGAACAGGGACACCTCTCTTCTATGTATCCTCCTGATCATGTGGCTTTCACACCTCCTTTACAACTGCACTAATCCTTTTTTCAGCTTTCATATCTTGTTTTCAGCTTAAAGCCTTGTCCAAGATTTTCAAATGGTCATTTCTTAGCCAGATCTCAAGAATTGTCATCTATCACCCTGCTATTCTCCACAAGATATTTTCTATATTACATTGAGTTCCAAGCCTGTGCCCTTTCCCATATCTCCTCCTGGCTTTTTAGTCACTCATTACTTAATGTGTTTTCCCATATTTCCTCCTGGCTTTTTAGTCACTCATTACTTAATGTGTTTTTAAAGGAGTTTTTTTTCTTCAAATTCCTGTTTTCTAGAGTTCAGTCACAACTCTTCATGCTCCATACTTCCTTAGGTTAACATCAATCAGAGATGCTTCAATCAACTCTGAATATTTTGCACGCAATGTACTGCTTTAATTCCATATTCCTAAAGAATATCTTAAATTCTCATCTTGTCTCTCTAAAATAAATAACTAGTACTCCAGCCTTCCTTCTTTCTCCCAATCCATTTGCTATTCCTCACCTCACTTCACACTTAAATATTTACTTTGACATAATCAGATTTTGACATATATCACAATCCACCAATCAAGGTTATGTTAAATATGTACAGATTTTCTGTATACAGTTTTCAGCTTTAGCTTTTGATAAAATGGCAGCTTGCCATCTCCTTGCAACACCTTTCACAAGTATAAGAACAGAATAATTTTCAACTGTCCTCCTTCACAATGCCACTTACGGAATTTCATCCCAGCTTCTCTTTTGCCATTTCTCTACTTGTTGTGTCTTCATTAAATCAAACATAGCACTTGTTTTCATTCTGAGGACTCTCCAAATACTTTTATATTGACTTATTTAAAAGGAAAACTTTTTCTTCTACAGAATAATTTTCTGTTATACATTCTTGTTACTGGCATAAACAAAAATATCTGGCTTATACTTTAAATCCATCTTTAAAACACTTCTTTTTAAAGACATCTTTAATGAACAAGGGGCTTATAAAAAAGATGGGGACAGACATTTTAGTAGGGCCTGTTACAATGGGACAAAGGATAATGTCTTTAAACTTAAAGAGGGTAACTTCAGGCTAGAGATAAGGAAGATATTTTTACAGTGATGGTAGGGCAACAGGTGAGGGTAGTGGAAGCTGGAACAGGTTTCCCAGAGAGATGGTAGATGCTGCCTCCCTGGAAACATCCAAGGTCAGGTTAAATGGGGCTCTGAACAACTTGATCTAGTTGATGATGTCCCTGCTCAGTGCAGGAGGGTTTGAATTTAGATGGTTGGAGGGTCCCTTCCAACCCACAGTATTCTATGATTCTATAACATCAAACTTTTATACTTCTGTTGTACCAAGATTACTGTTTTTCATTATCTTATGCTCTACCATTTGACTGTCTTACATTGTTACTTCTTGTTATATTCTATAAGCTCTTTGAAGCTCAGATGGTCTTTCCATTTTGTTTTGGGTCAGTATATTCCCAGTTCATTACAATATTCTTGCCCTTTAATGAATTGCCTTCCAAAATTGCTCCTTTTACTGGGCCATTGATCTAGTAAAATACATAAAATGTTTATCACTTTCTCAAGGATTTAATTTACTACTTCACAATTTTTTTTTCAATAGAATACATAATTTAGTATAGATTTCTGAGGCAAGGCTTCATATTTGTTACATGGGTGAGTTGTTATTGTGTTATCACAAAGGTCAAAAATTAAATGTGTAATAGACATTCCTATGTCTGGGTTTCAGAAGCTGATCTTGGCCTGCTGGAGAGTTCTCAGAGACAATTCATGCAGACAAGTGACTGTTTATGTGCACTTTATGTAGCAGTGGAATACTCTACTGTGTCCTGCAAAATGGAATGAGCTCAACAACATGTTAAGGGAGGGGTAGAGCTGCATGAAAAGTTAAAAATACCCTGGTAATTTTTTTTTTGCTAGGGAAAAAACCAAAGATCAATCAACAATACTGAACAAAGAAATAAAAGATACTATTTACAGATATTAGAAAATTAAATAGACCTGAGTCCAACACACACAGATAGAAGCTATAGGTCAAAATTGTTACTATGGAAAATTGTATAAACTTTTATAATTGAAAAAATACTTGCAAAAGTATTTCTATCACATCTAGAAAAATTGACACAAAAAAGACCACCTTAAAAATATTTTTGTTTGTAGGGACATACAATTAATAATGCATTCTACTTTTCCAAGGAATCTTTTTGACAAAAGTGTTATGTGACATGAGCATATTGTACTGCCCTCTCCTCCTCCAGCTTAAATATAGATTCTGAGAAAATGAATTATTTAAAATTCACTTAAAATGTGGGGGGTTTGCTTGTTTTTCAGATCTGAGAGGAAATTATTGTCTACAAGTTTTAGCTGAAAAAAGGATAAAGAAGTGCAACTAACATTTACAGTAAATACTAATATATTTAACAAAGAAAAAAGAAGAGAAATGTAGAAGTGCAACCACAGTAATTAGCAGTGACTTAGTTCACAGCTGTTACAGCAATGACTTAGTGAAGTAGCTGGGAGGTTGGTTGTATCAGACTCCTAGCTCACTGAGACAGGTTTCTTCTTCCTTTTTATGGTATCCATGGATTGCTGTGAGGCAGAGAGAACTGTATTTACTGACAGGATTCTTTCCTAAGCAAAGACTGAGCAAATTCAATCTGAGGTTTTTCTCCTGCTTAATGAAACATTCTGCATCTCCTTTTCAGGAAGTACTGGCTCCATGTGCCTGACGTTGTGTGTAAGGATATAATAGTCAGAATTGGTTTTGCTGTTTGTCTGTTTTAAAGATATTAGAAGTAAGGAAGTCTAATATTTTGTTTATTTGGAGTCACCCTATCAGCTTTCCCAAGTCTAGAAATTAATCTGAAGTACTGTGCACCATTACTTGCTATCCTAACAGGAAGGAAGCCCTCATTTTTCAAGAGCCTACATCTGCCAATCTTCACACTGGGCAAGACTGAGTCCTATTGCATACTTTCCAAGACCAGCACCTAGGTACTTTCAGCTATGATCTACCAGCCAGTTACAACTGAGGCCCCAGGACAGTCGTCTTTTTACTGAAATAGGGTAGATGTCACTGAGTGTGGCTTCATCCACAAAACAGAAATCTAATGGGAGAGCAGATTCCTCAGGAACAGCAGAAGGCTGTAGCACCCTTCTGACCCACTGCTTGGTGTCACGCTGACTGCAAGCCGCCCGGTGGCTTGTCAGACGACAAGGTTTGGTGTCCCCGCAGTGGGCAAACCAAAGTCCTGTCAGCAGCAGTCAGTGCTGCCTGCAAGGGGCTCATTGGAAGGCTGGCTGCAACAGAGTTGTTGCTAGGCAACGAAGCAAGGGTGAAGGAAGAAAGAGGGACTCTTTCCTTGTCTGCAATCCCGACTTTATTCCAGCCCTGGGGTGCAGAAGGTCCGGTCAAAAGGTGAGACAAAGGAGAAGAGCTGCTTGGGAGCAGTTACATGCACTTTTAAATGGGGGAGGAGAAAGGGAGGAACAAAGGGACAAAGGGGTGACAAGGGGTGACAGGGGACTAATCACAACAGTTTGGGAGAGGGATGTATTTGAATCAAGCAATGGTGAACCGAACAGAACAGAACTTTCCAGAACTTAATGCATAGGCGAAGCAGCACATGAATATACATAGGGATTTGAACCAATGGGGTTAGGGGAACAAAGAAGCTTCTGGAAAAGGAGGAGGAGATGCTGCGGGAGTGACACCTAGTGGGAGGCAAGCCCTAGACCGGGGTCTCGCCCTCAGATCCACCCTCAGAGTCAGAGTCCTGGGCGGGGAAATCCACCCACTTGATGTCTCAGCCCCAAGGTGGGCTGGGCCACCACAACAGCCTGGCACCTCATGCCCTGGGAAACACCAGCTCTCTTTCTCTGGCTGTCAGACAGGTAAACCTCCCCAGATGTCTCTCTCTAAGAGTCCATAACTGGTGTAGCAGAGGTCAAATAATTTATGCAGTGTGGGTATGAAATTACACACTGGTCTTAAACTCCTTATTCTAGAAAGTGAACAGTAATCTGAAAAATACTGCAAGTTTTCATGGAAGATGTGCTATTATTCTTGCTGAAATAAAGCCATTTTGATGTCAACAAAGGGAAATAGTATGATTTATCTGTACCTAGATGTCTACCATAGCATGACATTAATTATTTCCCGGAAGCATTTATTTGTCTTTAATGACTATAGAGAAGGAGCCTAGGGTGATTCCAGTGTAGAAGTCCAGCCAATAATGTATTTGGATTAGTGAATCTCAGATCTGCGTGGCAGTCAACTTCATGTGTTTAGCTGCAGCTCACTTGAAATAAGCCCCTCAGTAAGATTAACCACAACTCACAAACTGGTTTAGCAGTACTTTACTTGTGTGCATTCAGTTCTCACATCTGTGGAAGTGTCATTAAGGAAAAAGAATAAAAATAAATTCTTCTTGAGCAGCCCAAGACTCTGAGTTGTGTTGAAATCTGTGCATTGTAACTGGGCACAGCCAAATCTCTTACCAGGACTCTGCACCAGACAGGAATTGCTTTTCAGTCATGTCTAGCTCTGGAGTGTGATACACTCCAGCTTTTATGGCCAGATATTCAGGAGACTCACCTCTTTCCTCTCTAGATGAACCAGTTCAAAGGATGCAGGTATCATAGAACTTGCTATGTAGGACCTAGGTATCTAGTAGAGGAGTAGAAGGGTCTTACTGTTAATTTAATCATGAATTTGATCATGAATGGCAGTAAGTTTATTAGCCAATGGCTCAGTGGTTAACAGCATGAACTCAAGAGCAGCATCCCCATCTGTCAGTACCTTGTATTACTGAGATGAAACAGATGGCAAAGCTAATGGAATTGAAATTAAATCCCTCAACCTAGGTTTACACCTAACTGCATCACCTTTTACTGTCTTATGATTGGCTGCAGAGGGGGAAAAAGCTTAATATTCTTTATTTGTGAAACACCTGAATACAAAGAATGGAAGGAATGCTACTGCATTACTAAGGCCACAGGAGAGGAGCTGTGCTCCTGAGAAGATGCCCAACATCACTCATGAGTTCTCAGCCTTTATTGAAACACGAGCCTTTTTTTCCCTCTAAGTGTGACTAGGGTGAAACAGAAAATTATGTTTCTAACTCAGCTAAGCCAGACTCAGCTGCAAAATGGATAGGCACTTTCACCCATTCCTACAGTTTCAAGCATATCATTTTAAAATGATTGAGTTTTCATCAACACCAAACTTGATCACAGGGAACTTTAAAATAAAATATATTTCTTTTAAAAGAGAATGAAGTTATAAAAAAGAAAAACAAAGCTGCTTCCTTCTGTCAGTTTAATGGCTTATTTATTATGTTTTACTCTGAAAAACACCTGGTGTATACATTATATTTTCTACTCCCAGCAGTCTGAACAGACAAAGTTTAGTTAATAATTCCTGTCATGATAAAATAAATGTTGTACGCAAAGGGTTCTTATCTTTCTAATTCTTAAAAGTGTGTACAGATGAAAAATTTCTTTGTGCCACAGAGACAAATTATGTAAATTTTGACTGTGATATTTCTTACCTTGCAGTGGGATTAGATTTTTCTTTACAGAAACAGAACTCAGCATTGGATTTCTGTGTTGGTAAAGTTTTGGAATATTTTAGCTGTAATACAGTCGTATCTTCAATATTTTTGGCACCACACAAAACTTAATCACAATAGCATAGTATAGTGCTTAATTTATAATAAGTTTTGCAATTGTAACAGAACATAGGATTTATTTATAGCTGTAGTTTAACGTAGGGTAGTGTTGATTGTCAGAAATGTAACTGAATCTGGTATGTATAAAATCTGTGTGATCTTCCTTGAAAATCTGCTTTATGGAAATTAATTAATGAAAATCTCTATTTTTGTTTAGTTTGGGTTTCTTAGTAGCTTCTTGGGATTTTTTTCTTCCTTGATCACAAGGAATTTACATTAAAATTTTTCACTAGGTTAAAAGTACTAGAAATACCTGTATATTGTTACTTCTGTCACTCTTTAAAATAAGAAATTACAGTTCCTTCTTTGCGTTCTCTTTCTAACATAGTAAAGGAGAATTGTGAAAAAATCAAAAAACAAAAAACAAACCAGGAAACTTCAGCAGGCCTTTTTTTTTAAATGGTTTTTGTTAGTGAATTCTTTCTTACATCATTGGATCATTCATCTGTGTAATTCTGTCATTTTTTTGTAATTACTGGAGTAGCCTCTGAAATCAAAGATTACTCCCCACAAAAACATACAAAGGGTTTTGTCTCATATTTCTTCATTTAACCAAATTTAGTGGTTTAAAAGTTACATTTCTCAGCTGAATTATTGAGATTTACCACTAGTCAAGTCTCAAGATGATTTTTCCAGGCAAAAAGAAGCTTTGAAGATTAAAATACTCTAAACTCCTAATTTTGGAATGACTGAAGCTAGGGAGCAAGAATCCCATCTGGAGTCATAATTCTTTTAAAATCATAGTTTTATCTTGAGTAAAACATCTTGCCATATTAATCTCCTCTACTCTTACTCTCCTCTTGAGTGCTTTTTGTGTTTCATCTAATTTCTGAATGAAACATAAACTATATTTTCAAAAAAAAAAAAAAAGCAGAAAAAATTATTCTGATGAGAAACTAAAATGTATTTTATGTTATAAATATTTTAAGGTGGCTGCAAATATTAATTTATTTTAATTTTGTTGCTGTTGTTGTTGTCATCTGTTATGATACACAACAGAAAAAGGGGATTTTTAATCTTTCCAGAGTAGTGGTTCCTTGGGCTTTCTAACTGTGCTAAAAATCTTATGGCAACCTGTTTAGAATTGCAGTGAGAGGGTGCGTATGGGTTCTCCCTGATGCAACAGTCAAACCATGAGGAAGTTTCTAATAGAACTTACTTTAATTGAGACTGAGTTACTGTACTGTTCCAGGACTACTTTTGGCTTGCCCATCTTCTTTCCTCCTTAACTGTCATAAAATTATATCCCTACCCCTTTGATAAAGTTTATCCTGAATTTGTGCCTAAATTTGGAATGACCTGTTGGCATGTTACCACCTTTTTAAAATTTATCTCTACTTCCTCACAATTTATCATTGCAATTCATCAGATGCTGCAGAAAGGAAAACCAGAGTTTTTTCCTTCATGGTCTTTCTGTCCTCACTTCAGTCTTCTGTTCATAAATGAAAAAAATAAATTCCCTAGAGAGGCAACTGTTCTCTCAAGCATCAGGACAACTATGCTGTCTCCCTGCAGTGTCACAGCTTCACTGCAGTGAAACCTGATCAAGTGCTAGAGCCCTAGGTTTAAACTTAGAGGTGGAGTCAGTGGCAAAAGCCACAGCAGCCTGAACTGATTATCACTTTGGGGAGAAACAACCCCCAAGAACACAAAAAAGCCCCCTGCAAATACAGTGCTGATTTTACATGAGTATGTTATTTTATGCTGGCATTATTTTGGACCAGATCTGGGGTTACTGTATAAGTTAAGTTCTCCCAGGAGCAATGTAAATGGAAGCTGAGTCCTTTGTTTATTCCCGGGGGTCTAATTCCCGTTTTATAAGAGAACTTAAGGCAAGGTATCGTTCCAAGGGACATGTTAACACAAGATGATGCGATTTATACTCAATATCTATTGTATTGCTACACTTTGGTCAGATGTCATTGTTTGTCAAGACCACAGAGTAAAACAAAGGAGAAGTTTTTAATCAGAAAAGGATACTTTCTTTCAAGAGTGGTACCACATACAATTCTCTGACACAATTTATCAAGGAGGCAGAAGGCCTGAGGATCACTGGTACTCCAGAGAAATCTCAGAAAAACATGTATCACATAAAATATCCCATGCACTAGAACTAAGGGGAACCCACGCAGCACGATAGGCCTTGCCGTCCTCATTCAAGGTGGAATTAGAGAAGCATCCACTGCTCTTCATCCACTGTGTAGAGAGAAAGATGTGTGTCTCCCTGTATGTCATCCGATTTTTCACACTGCTGACTGTTCCAGCTCTCTCTTACCTACCAAGAACCTAGAAGGAGATAAAGCTTCTTTAATTCCTAAATAGATTAATTGAATGAAAATAAAAAACCTCAGACAAGAATGATGGCTCCCTTGGTCTTCCTCTAACTGTCTAATACCTTTTTTGCACACAGTAATATTCTGGTGTTACAAGGAATGTGGTTTAGAAACTTTCCAGGGATAGAGAATAGCCAAAATGCTACAAACATCTCACCACTTTACACTGACACTCTCTAGGAAACTTCAGTATGTTCTGTTTATTGAAAAAAATCTGGAATGATCAATTCAAAGGGAAAAAAAAGACTAGATATGTTGAATATGTAGGGGACTTATTTTTCCTTTCAGATACTGATACTTAGTGTCTGCATTTGAAGAAAGAAAATTTTATATAAGTTCTATATTTTAAAATTTATGTAGGTATAATTATATATATCTTATAATTTGCAGTAATTACAAAATGGAGGTACAGGTATAAGAATAATGTGAACTCAATGCTAAAAATTTTTAAGAGTTTTTTTCCCCTTCATTAATAGGATATCAGTTAGATAGACTTGTTTCTGCATAACTGCTAAATATGTTTGTAGGGTTGTTGCTTGCACATTTTACATAACATGAAGTCATTTTCTGAAAAAATATCTTCCTTCCTGATCTGCAATGGTATATCTTTGGTATATCTTTTTGTCGTGGTTTAGCCCTGGCTGACTGCCAAAGCCTCACGAAAGCCGCTCCTCCCCCCTTTAGAGCTGGACAGTGGAAAGGAATTGTTACCAAGCTGAGATAACGATAATGAGAGAGAAGAACACTCACTAATTAAAGCAGGCTAGAACAGGCTCAGAACTTGAAAAGTGATTAAGTGAATTTATTACATTAAAGGAGCAAGCAAAACATCTTCTTAAAACACTCTTTCTCCCCCCTTCCCCTCCCCGCCGCCCCCACTCCAGCAGCCCTCCCCCGTTCTCTCAGAAGGTAAAGAGAGAACCGGGGGGGTTTTCTCCTAGTCAGTTCAGTCCTTCCTTCCTAATTGGCCCAGCTGTGGCTAACAACACATCCATCTTCAGGACCCATCAGAGATGGGCCCTGGATGGACAGCTGTGGAAGCTTCTGGCAGCTTTTACAGGAGCCAGCTTTCTGGCCCAAAAAGCCAGACCCCCTCAAACTACCACACTTTTCCACAGAGGTATCCAGATTACTAGGGATTTTTTTCTAACTTATTTTGTTTGTGGTTCTGCATTTCTCTAAAAATCAACCCCATCCCTCACAAAAAAACCCCACCAAACTACCAAAACAAAAACACCCAAACAAACAAAATAGAAACTCAAAACAACTCAACTATCTTCCTCTGTTTCTGAGTTTCACTCAGGGGAAGGGTGGAAAGATTTTCAAATGGGTTTGGGAATAAAATTTATTACTTTGGATAAGAGAAAACAAACTTACATCCAGGTTGGTTAAGGCTTTGAGCAACCTTCTGTAGTCAAAGTTGTCTCTGACCTTGACAGGGAGGTTATAGCTGGATGATATTTAGTCTCACTTCCAACCTATACCATTGTATGATTCTATGCAAAGGAGACAGCTTTGTAAGACAGGTAAGATATTTTATTGCTATATAAATCTTTCAAATGAAATCACTGCATCCTTCAACTCAGAGCATTAAAATCCCTTTGAATTTCAGAAGTCTGGAGTACTGAAAATCTCGCTGACTTCCTCACCAATAGGAAGAATATTCGTGCTATGAAAAAATGAAAAACTGGGGTTGCTTTTCTAAAAGGCCATTCCTTAGTACTGATATGGTTTACCTGATTTAAAAAAAGAAAATCAAAATAATTTTACAATGCTAGTCTACTATATAAATGGCACATAAATTCTTTAATCTCAGTTTTCATATGTGCCTTGCAATTTAACTGTACTTTAGTATTCTAGGAAAAACTCAGAGGAGGATGAAAGAGCTATCAAAAAACTAAACAATTCCTTGAATGTGCAGTCTGATATCACTATGAATCCTGAAATAAGCATAATTGTTTTTTTCTAACTACTACTATTTACTGGGAGGGAGGGCATCATGTATTTAAAAATCATCTAAAAGTCAGACCAAGCAAACTTGGCTGCCTCAGTACACATACACAAACAACTGGAAACCATCCGCTTGGAGTAGGAAAACACAAATGAAAAAGAAAGACTGTAATGGTCTTGCATTGAGGTAGTGATTTTATGCAGCATAAAGATCTGAACAAGCTGGGAACAGGGTAAGTTCTAGGGCTTTATAGTTGGGCCAAGTTTTTTACAGCCTTAGATAATTTTATTTCATCTTCCAATGTTATTTTTTGTTCTTGCATTTATTAAAGGTAACATTTTGATAAAGCAGGCCAGAAAATAGGACAACAAGTATTTGGAACTGGACTGTTTTATAAGTCTGGAAGAGTCCAATGAGTTTCCAAAACTAGTTGCTTATTTCATGCTTCACGGAAGACACATGAAAGATACGTTCCCTTGTTTTTTGGTTTATTTTTATGTTTGGTGTACGAATGCAAAATAATTAGAAGAGTTAATTTACCTCTTATCTGGATTTGAAAGCAGAAAAAACAGATGCTACTGTTATTGACTCATGGACCTGCTTTTGTATCCGTCCATTAACTCCATGCAGATGTGAGCAACTGATGATCCATTTTAGTAGAAAATTGAGGTTAAAGGCCTTCTTTCTCTTTCCAGTCCCCCTACCATGAAGTTAAACCAATCTTGTCTTGCTACAGCCTTACTATTGAGTTTTTCCTACTCTATTCATCTCTCTGAAGCTGAGCTCGAGGCAATAGCTGATGATCAGTAAGCAAAGCAGCAGAGAAACATCTGTTATTGCACTCTGCTGTCCTGATTAGCAGAACACAAGCTGCTTTCCTTTACAAAGGGGGAGCTGGATTACTTGAAATATATATATTTTTTTAATCTCCTTTCTGATGAGAATTCAATCATCCAGGAATTTTTGCCGAGAAACTGACTTACTGAAATACAGAAAGCTGCTAACAGAAACTGGGCGGCAGCCAACTGGTTGACATCCAGCTATGATAAAAAGTGAAAGCAACATGTAATTCAAATACTAGAAAAGGGCAGAGAAATTTGTTCCATCAAAGGTGGCTATTCTTCAAGGAGAACTTGTCATGAATGTTCTTCATCTGCTTGTCATGGGCAATCATCATCTTGAACATCATTACTGTTTGAAAGTTAAAGTTTATAACAGTTTTCAGACATATCAGTCTCTAAAAAAATGCTTCAGACCACTAAATATTCATGCTACTACAGAATAGAATGATTAATGGAAATGCTTAAGAGTAAGAAAAAAGTAATTCTCATTTGTGATGTCCTCTATTATTATCACAATGGAAAAATAACTGTAACCAAATCCAAATCCAAATCCAAGAAAAATTAAATTTTCAAATGAGGTTTAGGAAACTGGACATGGTTCTTCAGTTAGCTGTCTATTCAGAGTTAAAAATATATACCTAGGAACATTTTATTAATATTTTTACTTTTGAAACAAAATTTTACTTTTTCATACTGTTCTAGTAATAAAATAACAATAATACTGACATATGGTAAGACAGCAAGTGGTAGAAGTAATTTCTAAATTACTTCTAAATTCAGACATTTCTAAATCAGACAAAAGTAAGTGTAGCTTTTACCAGGAAAATGGTCTAATTTAGAAGGAATTTACCTTCAGCACTCAGTCTTTTGAAACTACCTGCCAACGGTGGAGCCATGTGGAGCCGTGACTTCTGAAGTGTAGGGTTTAGATATTTTTCTGGATCCTGGACCACTAGGTTTATATTCAAACTGTGGAATCTCAGTGCATGACTCCATGCCAGGGCAAGGTCTGGAAGTATCCCAAATGCCTGTCTCTTGCCTTCCCCAGTTGGATTCCCATCAAAGGCAGAGAAGAGGCACAGCATATTAGGAAGCTGGACTTGTTCTGGACAGGTCTAGAGGAGTCCATTATCATGCCAGGGTAGTGACAGTAGTGACAGTATAAAAGTCTCCCACCTTCACCTTACCAAGAAATACTGAACTGATATCAAGGCTATTTAAAAGCAAGGGAGTCATATTCTATACAGGAGGCTTCTTCTCTCCTTTCTGATTTGGAGCAATATGAGAAAGCAGGAGAGTTGTTCTAAAATATATTGTCCATGCTGCCTTGTCCTTGCAGGCTGAACCAAAACATATATTATAATCCTTCCTGGTCTTTTTAATAGCTCAGGTGTAATACTTAATGAACACTTTAGAGCTAACTATAGTTCCCCAAAACACAGTATTTGCAATTGGAATTGTTACGTGCAAGCTGGAGGTAGCTCATGGACACTATTCTCTGGTTGAGACTAGAGAAACAGAATTCCCAAGTGTATTTTCCACCCACCAGCACAGATTGCTTGTTCAAATACAATGATAAAGTAGTTGCATGGAACTGACTCAGCTGCTTGTGTCCTTACCTGCTTATTCCAAATGTATAAAAGTGCAGACACAGTAAGACACAGCACACATTACAACAAAACGGTGTTACATTGCAAACAAAAAAGTAGTAAAGACAGGAAAGTGTGAAAGCTGGATAACTTTTTCATTGCTATGTTTTGTTCTTTTTTTTTCCTTAAGGGTCATGTCTACATATGTCTCCACACTTACAAAATTATTATAGTGGAGTACAATTTTTCCTAACCAAAGAATAGTGTAATCAGTACAGACAGTGGCATGGATTCTGCTGTATTACTACAGCAGTTCTTCTGCCACATTAATCAAATGTGCATAAGCTATTCCAGTAGAAACATTTTTTATACCAGTTCCCCTATACGCACCTGGTAGATTGCATGGTAATATAATCTAGACCTGGTAGATTATATGGTCAAATTGGTGCAAACATCACATGTAAACAAACCTTTTAAATTCCATAGGTGAAATTATATCTCGCCAATTTTGATATGACCAGGAATACCCAGCTGTGCAGTTTTCCAGTTTATCAGATAGGGTTAACAGTTTGGTTTGCTCACAGCAGTTCAGTGAAGGTTAATTATTGTCTGTATATGTTCAATCTTTTTAGGTTAAAAAGTGCTACACAGATACTAACCACTGCAAGAAAACCTGTAATGACCTACAGAACAAGGTACTGCTTAGCTATACCAATCCTTTCCACTAGAACTGCCTGTTGACAGGCATTAATCTTTTCCTGGAATCTATCAAGTGAATGCTTTCCAGAGTATAGGGGATTTTCAGGTCTCAGCAAAAGCAACTGCAGCGCTACTCAACATGCAGTGGGTGAAAACCTCCAAACTTATGAAATCATTAATTGTGTCTCTTCCAAGGTGGTGCACTATTTTTGTGAAAATACAAAGTTACATTCTCCTGCCTAGTCTGAAAGAAACTGCTGGGTGTTCCCAACCCATGATGTACATTTGTTAGCTCACATTGGGCAGCACTGTGTTTCTACTGAGAAGCAGGAAGTGCTTCCACTATGACTTAAAGCAATGACTTTCAAGCCCACAGATGTTACTGGGTTTTACGCAGCAGTGCCACCATAATAATTTAGAATTTTTACTGCATGATACTGTAAATCATGAGTTTCATTTTCCCAGAAGTTTTACAATTAGCAAGCCTAAGAACAAAAGTTGCATGTACTCCAGATCTGGCCTTGAAAATTCCATTCTATGTGAACATGCTTCACGGTAATAATAAAGAGCAAACGATACAGACAGAAAATTAAAAAATTAACGACCTGTATCTGAAGAAAAGCAAGGGCCTTACAGTAGTTTTCCTTTCCTAATTTTGTTCTTATTGAAAAGTGAAGGGAAAAACTGCAGTGACAGGATGTGAGGTTTCCCATGAAACTACAGAATTAGATCACCAAAGCAAATCTAACATAAAGGAAAAAAGTGTTGCTGAAGAACAGTCTACAGAAGGAGCAGTTTTGTGTTGTTTGACTCTGACTTTCTTCTGCTACTGAGAAGATCTTTGCTAATGCTTAGATTTATAGTTTATTAGATTGCTTAGATTTATAGTTAATTATTTAAAATGTACTTCTTTGTCTTTAAGAAAAATCTATTGCTACCTGAGTGGAAACAATTTTTCAATTTATTTTTATTATTTTGTTGTCTTACTAATGAATGGAAAAATATACAGATATTTTTCTTAACATGCTTTTAAAAACCATTCCATGTAGGACTAATATTCTTCAAGTTTTCATTTAACACTGCTTTTTTTACTAAGCTCTGCTGCCATTACTTTGCTTAGGGATTTAATCACTATTCTTAGTGTTCACACAATTTCTATTAATGCCAATTAATAAGCATTGATTGAAGAAAAGAACCACATAATTGTTTCTAATTTTCATTTTTCACAGAAATTGTTTCATCAAAGTATTTGTTACTTTTACAGTGACATAAATATATTTCCATTAACACTCAGTCAACAGCAGAAGATTTAGATGTGTATTTTTTTCCTTTGTCTTACCATGTTGAATATATAAAACCTATTAAGTATGAAAATTCACAAAAATCAATGAGGTTGGACTGACCATGGAGTTTCCTGGCATCAGCTGAGGTATGAATAATATCTCTTAGGTCTGAAAATATAAAAAAAATATGTTATATTCATAGTTTTGGCATTTTCTTACAGAAGTTCTAGTGAAATTTCAATTCCCTTGAACTGTGAGGTAAAGTTTAATGACGACAGGCCTGGATTTCAACATGGTTATTTGGAAGCATTGTGCTCACACATGATACTACCTCGGTGTGAAAATCTGGGTCAAACAAAAAAAAACCTTCTAGTAACAGACAAAATAGCCAGGTCTGTTATCTGATTTTTGATATTTGTATAGAGACAGTTGTCTATTCCAATTCTGCAAAAATAGCTTGTATTTGGAGTCATCTGAGCAGTAGAAAGCAGGTGTTGCTTGCACAAAAATTTCCTCTACTGGTCTTTTGTATGTGCTTTTAAATGTATTTTCAAATAAGTGCACTGAAATGTATTAAAAATTTCAACTGTTTCTGACAGTTTTACCTTCATATTGCTACACAGTTTTAATTTTCTTCTGTCTCTGAAAAAAAATAGATTGTAAGACAATAAAATTTTATCAGAAATTATTTCTTTATATGTTATAATTTCTTCCACTATATATATTCCATATATATATATATATATATATATGCATATAAATATATTACACAACAAAGATGTAGTGTTTTCTATTGTGTCCAGCAGGGGAACAAGTTAAAGATCACATGTGTAATTTTTAATATTAGGTTAAGGTTTTGCTTTTCCCTTTTGAGTGTCATAAACCAAAACTAATATTAATTATTTTTTTAAAAGAACTTACTTCTCTCTTTTAAACAAATGGAAACAATACTATATTCTGAACATAGATATTTTACAATCTTACAATTAATTGGTGTATGTATGTATCTATGTTAAAAGATCACATATTACTAGGCATATGTGCACATGTATTCTGGGCATGCGCTAAATGTTCCTTCTTAGAGATTTTTACATTTTTACTGATTATTTTTTATTGAAAAGAAGTTTTTATGGGTGGAATAACTTCATATTCGAAGAGTAATTTTCTCTAACACATACGTTAGTTTGAAATCTAATTTTTTGGTAGGCAGCTTTTTTTTTTTTTCCCAAAATAAAAATGTTCAGTGGCAAAGAAAATTGGTATAATTTGCTCTTTTGTCAATGAGAAATTAAATTGAAAATGCAAGACTAGTATATTATCAAGCTGTGACTGTTTATAATTGTGGACATCAATCCCAGTTTTCAGGATAGATTGTTTATTTTTTTTTCCAAAAGTTTGATAAATTATCTACACAGATTTATTGTAAAACACTGAAGGTTTGGTTATGAAGCATTATGGTGGGGGGCTGATTTATCTTAAAAATGCACAGAATTCAGTATACTGCTGATTCTAATCACACATTTCTCTAAAACTTATTTGTGTTTTTTCAACAGAGTAGAAGCTGAAAATCTGTCTGAAACTTAGCGGTATGCAAAATGTAGCAGTATGCCAGAGTGACTCAAGGTATAAACCAGTGCTATACTACCAATCCATACTTTCACTATTTTTCTCAAGTTTTCAGCACTATCTGGTTAAAATGTACATATACCCGTACTTCACAGTGTCATGCCAGTGATTTTTAATGAGTGCACTTAGGAAAAAGTAGAAAAAAATAAACACCTTACTGTGCAAAGATATAAGATAATAATAAATAAATTGTATTATACGGGCATGGTAGACTGCTTTGACAATTGAGAATTAGTTCTTAACTCTCCCTCATTCCCCTCACCATATTTTTTGCTTTCTAGATGTTCATTGAAGATGTTGTAATCTTACTAAAATGCAATATTATTAAAGAAAAGCTTGAATGAAGGCTTTTGTTTGATTTTGTTGTTTGTTTTTTTTTTTACTTACGCAATGAAAAAAGCATGGGGATTCCTTAAGAACACAGTTTTTTAGCTTTTATGATGTTACTGTTTTGGTTTTAAACATGTGTAAAAATAAGATAGGCAAGCATATTAAAAGCACACTGTGAGCTGGACCTCTACCAAGGACAGTGAGACCTGTGTCCTATTCCTAGCTGGTCCTGTCTCCCCCTCAGAATATGATAAAAACTACATGACTTTTCCTATCTGGGTAAACCAAAGCAGTGGAAATAAACTAAATAAATGGATGTATAATACAATTAATTAATGTCTTGAATCAGCATTCCTGAACAGAAAATTGCAGTGTATGCGTAAGACTGAAGGGTTTTGTTTATTCATATCAAACATAAGGTTACAAAAGTAAGTTTTAATTATTTTGTTTTACCACAATTTGTTTCTGTACAAATATATAGAATGTTCTTAAGAGTTGCATTTTGATTTCCTTCTGTCTTCTATATGCTAAGTTTTATTTTGGAAAATAAAACAAATGTCTGTGAAGGATATTTGAAAACAAAACACCTTTTAAGAGAGGATTTTAAAGAGCAAGAAAATTCCCAAGTATTCTCTGGACCTTAAAACATACGCTTTCAAGTTAAAAGATACTGAAAAAAAAGTGGATGAAATCAATAACCTAGTTTGTAATAAACCATTAAAAAAAGGAAAGAACAGATTCTTTGCTGTGAATCTTACATCAGAATGAAATTTCTATTCATGTTCTTGAATCTACATGTTTCAGATACTTATTCAAATGTATTTTTACTCAGAATTCACAATTTTTGATGTTCTTACTCTAATCATTTTCATAAAATGCAATTATAAATATTTACACCATTCTGGTAACTATTTCACATGTATTTCAAGTGCCAAATTGCATGAATTTTAACATCATCTAATTAACTGAAGAAGTTCAGTAACAGCCAGTTTAAAGTTTTTTTTTTCCTTCTTCTTCTCCTCAAGTGAAACCACCTGGTTGTTATTCCTCTTAATTTTTTTTTTTTTTTAGGTCATTATTTCTAAATCATTATATGAAAGGTTTGGAAAGAAGTATGTTAATAGGAAAAGCAATATGAAAAATATTAGACTGAGGAAGATAATACCGAATATTATTCCGAATATATCTGTGTCAAAAAAAAGCTAACACATTATTAACAAAATATGGCATATTCGGGAATCATCATTAAGGAATGAGCAAGTATTTATATTCTCTAGATTTCATTTTTTCATGTGTAGTAATTGGTTTCATTGCCCTGTAGTAATTGGCTATTTAATTGAAAATCAGAGTAAAAGAAAAGACAGATTCATGTCAAAGAGATGACTTCCAAAGCATCTCATCATCTTTATGGATGAAGAAAATACACAAGAGCACAGACAAGTGCATTTCTATTAACTGAACACCTGAATAGATGAACAGGATGCTTAGTAAGGCTTTGTGTCTAACAGAAGACCTGTTTGTCTCCTAACTTTCTGTCAAAGCAATTCCTGACTTCACACCACACTTCTGCAATATACTTCTGCAATTTTTTGGGCTTTTTTTTGTTTGTTTGTTTGATTTGGGTTGGGTTTTTGTTGTTGTTATTGGTGGTAGTTTTGTTGTTGTTGTTGTGGTTTTTTTTCCCAATACTCTTTTTTTTAGTTAACATTCTAAAGTCTTATTTTTGGAGGAGCAAAATCAGAAGTGAGAAGAAGTAAGGAAACCTTTAGGGTGGGCTATTGCTTATCTAACGAAGAGGGTCAGACAGGAAAAGAGGCACAAATAATTAAATTAATTTCCAAATAGTATGACCAAATCTTGCATGTAAGGTTGACAGATAACAGTGTGGTAGAAATACAACTGTGTGTGTGCAGGGCAGGGTGCCAGGAACCTTCTCCCCCCGTACTTTGTCACAGGATATGAACAATTCTGCAGTATAGTCAGGGCTTGTGTGCAGAGAAGTGCACATGCCTTGTACGTATGTGGAGCTGGATATGTTTTCCCAAAACCCTTGGAGCCTCCTGCAAATCTCTTGATATTTTTTTGCAACAGACATTATTTCAGTTGCAGTTTTTAGTTTGTTGCCAGCTTTCTGAACACCCTAGCCAGCTGTAGTCTGGGCACGTGGTGGAACTAAGCTCTGAGATTTTGCTAGGGTATTCCTAAATTACAACCTCTGCTGCAGCAAAACATAAAGATGAAAGCTACTGAATCATTACAGGTCCAGGCCTAAAAACCTTTAGTTGGTTTCCTTTATCTGACTGAAAACCATACCTGGCCCTTGAATAAACAGAGCAGCAATGACTTACTCATTGAGCCCTTCAGGTTTCTGTGGTTCCTTTCCAAACCCACGTTTCAAAGCATGTGCAACATTATCTCTGTGACCAAAAAAAATTTCCTCCTCCCTTACAAATCAGGATAGTAAGGGACATATTTTTAAACTTAGAAAATAAATATTGGACTTCAGTTGCAGGATCCCCATATATTTACAATGACTAATAAAAAACGGGAATTATGTGGGCAGATGACTTCAGGGATACATTTGTAAAAATGGCTTTACAACTGTAAAGCTTAAGAGATGCTGAGATGCTGAGACTGGGAAGGAAGACACCCTTAGAGACAACTACAGAACTTGAAAATGCATGGTTATAGGACAAATGCTTACAATTCTCATTGTTCCTTTTTCTGCTGTCACTCTCTAATATGCCCCAGAGAAACAGATTCCTTTTAGCTGTAAAGGATTTCAAACAGTTAAAAGGCAGAAAGCAGAGAAAGAAGAAAAATTATATTTTCAAGATACAAATTAAGTATTCTATCTCCTAAATTTACTGTAGTCTTCCCTACGGGCAATTATTTATAAAAGGACAAAATCATCAACAACAACAACAAACAACACCACCAAACTTTTGTTTATGCCCAACTGAGCATATTAACTTTCAGAACCTTTTTAAAGCAGTTTTTCCAGCTTCACAGAAAAAGTGTGTGACATGCACTGCATAGTCCTGGTCTAATCAAAAATTATTTCATTAAAAAATTGCTGCATAGGTGTTTTTTTTTTTGTCTACTAGACTGCACACAGCATTTTAAGTTATCTATCACTCTTTCCCTTTGGACTTTAACACTTACAAATGGAGTTTAATGCTTCATGAAACAGAGACTTTCAGGCTGCGTTGGCAACCACAAACAACAGGACAGTAAGATGACAATCTGAGGTAGAATTTGAAATCCCAGATAAAAGCACATCAGACTGAGAGTCTGTTTACAACACCTCCAGTGCCCACCCCACAGGAGTGAGGAATAGCAGTGTCTATGATTTCACTGTGAGGTTCTTTATAGTTCTACAAATCACTGGCTCTTTGCATCATAAAGATCCATCTCCTGAATTAATAGTATTCTAGAAAAGATTGGCTGTTTCACACTCTTTTAAGGTATCCTATTATTTTTGGAAGAAGTGTTGGTATTTCTTGTATTTGGTGGAACAGTACTCATCCAGCTACATAGTCCTTTCCCCAGTGATGCCCAGGGATGACTACCTTGGAGAGGATAACAAAGAGGGCTGTTAAGAATAACATGAATGAAAAAAATTATTTCTGCTCCAATGAGCAGAGCATTGCATACCCTGAGGGCAGTGCACAATTGCTGTGTTGTCTCACTGAAAAGCAAGAGAATTCATATTGTCTTGAGGGAATGAACCTCTGGTATGCCAACATGCACATAACACATGCTTGCTCCTTTCCTATTCAATTCAGTTCACTGCCTCATTTTTTCATGGAATGAATACTGAGTAGCAACTGGATTTGCATGCTTTGTTTACCATTAAACAAAAATAATAATAAAAATTTCCCTGAACTCATTCAGATAGGGAAAATATAAATTTCTCACCAACAAAAATTTTGAATTAATATTATTCTTTAGATATGCCACTGTGTTCTATGGTCAGGTATTGCCTACACTACTGAATTTCTTGATACGGCATTAGAGTGACACTATAGAGATAGTTAAATCCATTCACTTTTGAGTTCATGAGGGACCGTCCTGGAGCAAAGATAACAGGATAAATCAGAAACTACTTCAAGATGAAGAGTAATTAAATTCACGGTGCTGGATAATGTAAGAGATGGAACTGAGCAATTACGCAGCCAGAGCAAAAATAATTGTTCACACAAATGCAAAGTACAGCAAAGAATTAACCTGAAGACACACAATTAAAAAAATTAAGATCACACCAAAGTTACAGATATATGTTTGCCATAATGTGGAGTTGTTTTATACATTGCTGTGAAGGTTTCTGTATGAACAGTATACTACAAGTATACTGTGGGTTGCACATTTTACAATGATTGTCTTAACAGTGTTACTTCTCATCCAGTCACTGACCTAATGCCTAGTCTCTGGAAAACAGTTCATAACTACACAATGCTGAGGATGAAACAGGGACCAGGCAGTGCCTGGGCTGTTCTTCACTGTATCTCTGCTGGCTTCACCCTACTAGCACACCCAGTACCATGGAACCATTCTCTCTCATAAGCACAGTCATTTTTATGTATGGAGACAGCAGTGTGAAAGGAACTGGAATAAACTCTTTTCCAAAGGGACACATTATGTCTATATTCCTGTAGGAGTTATGCCTACTCTGAGAGGTCTCACACACCCCATTGAATTCATATGATTGGAACTGCTCTCTCCGGATCTCAGATAATCCTTTGTATCAATCATGTTCCCTACATTTACTTCTGCCACCATTGTACGGGTGGCTAAAACCAAGGTGTCGACAGCTTCTCCATGACCTGTATCCTCACATCTTCTGTGCTGACACCTGGGAGCACCGTGATAATGGCAGTCACAGCTTCTGGACCATGTGGCAAAGAGGCTCAAGGGCACAGGACCCACATCAGCACTCACTTCGAATTACATGATTGACCTGGGTCATGACTGTAATATCTGGGCATGTCACTGCTGGTAGTTTAATAATTTTTAATGGAAATAAATAAATTAATCAAATAATAACCACAGCTTTGCTATCTGAATATACCCATGTCTATTTCAGCATGGTCCTAAACATGGCTATTAGAAGGATTTTCATATACTTTATTTCTGAGAAAACAGATATTCTTTCACGTGCCCAGAAAAAAAAACAAAACAAAACAAAACAAAAAACAGGCTTTCACAAACTGCAGTTCAAATCTTGCATTAAACATGACTGATTTTCCGTCTTACTTCAATAGTAGAGATTTCTGGAGATTTCAGTAGGAGCTTGCAGCACACATCAAAACATACGTATCTACTTGTTTGGATTCCCACAGACTTGCTTAATTCCCCTTGACTGACTAGAAACATTCTGATTGACTTAAATAGCTTTTTGATCCATACTAGTCTCCTTTGGACCAGCCAAATTCTGTTGAATGAGAACTACCCCCCTAAGAGTTATCACAGCATGCATCTATATCCTTGTTTCACGAAACTTTTTTTCTCTGCTAGCACTATTAACTTTTTGAAATTGTTCTAAGGGCTCTTTTGCTAATCATAAACCTTAATGTTAAATTCTCTCTACAGCTTTCTAACTCCAGATACAAAGAGATTATGATTAAAATGATAAAAACCACTTTGCATTAGAAAATCCATTAGAAAAGTATTACACATTCACAAATTCACTGGTATCTTTTAGTCGACATTACTTTTCTTAAAGTTAGTAGTTTTTTTCCCTGCCTTTTTTTAGGTGTTGACTTTACCTATGTATTCCTCTCAAATGGAACAAAACATTAGACTACAAAGAGTAATTGCCACCTGCCAACTACTTCCACATGCAAATGCAGTATAAATTGACCCAAGCCAGTTTGTACACTGTCCTGTGCTTGCGAGATGAAAATTTGCTTCATAAAAATTGGACCCTTTCTATTTTAAAGAAGTACTTAAAACAGTCTATTGTTGACACTCGGCTATTACAAAGCACTTGGTTGTTACAATCAGAAATATGGAGGCAAGAAAAATAGTGTCTGTACTGGACACAGTTCAGCCTTTGCACTTAGTTTAGTCTACTTTCTCTGAGTAGAAATTTTCCACATTTTGGGGCATTTTGTAGTCTTTCATGACATGGAAAGCAATGGATAATTTTCTTCTATCAGACTTTAGCAAAAGAAAGAGTTCTAAAATATTATTATTATTCTTGTAATCCCTAAACCAATCTTCCACTTTTCAAATAATACAATAAACATATTCAATAATGTGTTAATATTTCAGCATTAAAAATTTTATCTGCTCAGGATTATCCCCCCTTCTAGCAGCACATTTTATAAGTCTACTACAGTTTTTCACTTCCTAAGGTCTTTGACACTAGAATCCTTTAAATAACAAGATGAATGCATTTTAATTAAAAAAAAAAAACTTGAGAAAATTGCAGCATCCTATGATTGTTGATTATCTACACTGTCTAGGCCAAGGTGATGTCACAGTGGTATCATATGGGATGATATTGCTGTTTTTCATGCAGGATATTGCATCTCCTCCAAAGATGCACCCTTCATATAATGACAATATGTACTTTGCTACCAGTCCAATTATAAAAATTTTGCTATTTTTTTCCTTTGGTAAATTCTCTGTGAACTTGCTTCTGCATGTAGATTTAGTTCTTTCTTATTTTTTCCTCTGAGGAAAACATGGTTGAATTGTGTCATTTAGTACTTGTTCAGAACTGCATTGCTTTTGGAACTACAAGGCTTTGTTCACAAAATAGCTGTAAAGGGGTATGAGGAGTTTTCAACTCTCCTGCAAGCATACAGATGCACATGTGTCCCATATACACAAAAAGCAGCAATTCCCACTCAGGAAAAGAATTCTTTAATGGAGTCTCCAACAGATCCAGATACACAGCCACATCCAGACTAGAGGCTTAAAAGCTAATCCCTAATATACACTGAAGTTTTCCATGTGGAAAAGTAATTTATGAAATAGTATATATTCCTATTTAGACTGTTTGAAATGAGCTTTTCATTTTGAATAAGATTTTTAGAATATAATACAACTTTTTTTTCTATTGCAAATGGAAAAAGAATTACTTATACTAGAGTTCAGTTTTACACTTTACCTTCTTTTTCTTCTTTTGATTGGAAAAGAAAAACAGAGTGTGAAAAAAATTGTGTTCTCACACAATCTTTTTATATTTAAAAAAAAAAAAAACAACAAACCAAGAACTCTTTTCTGCGTTATCTTAGCTAGAAGCCAAAAGGTGTGGAAAGTAGCTCTTTTCATGTTTTTCCCTTTTCCTTGTTTCCTTCAATACTCTTCCTCAATGGCAACTGATTTTTCCAAAAGAATTAATGTGGTGAGGGAGAGGGTGGCATATCCATAGTGTGGATAGTCATAATATGGCCTGGAATCCCTTATGACAGCATTTTAAACCAGAAAAGAACAGTAGACATGATAATGCTCAGTATTCATTGCTTTCCTGCCTGAAAGCAGATTATCTGCCTGAAAGCTAAAGAATGTGTAGTGAAAAATACCTGGTAGAAGTTACCATACATAATCTATAATCAAGCATATGACTGTGATATTCTGCTAAATTCTATTTATGTGTACTAAACTATATATAGAAGTGCTACTGTTATGAGTACACAAGTAGCTCCAGGTAGAGTAGCATTGCATTTTTTTTCTGCAAATACAAAAATATAATGGACATTTCATGAGAAGTTGGTCCATTAAATGAAAAAGCTTGAACTTAGGCCCTGCTTTCACCTCATAATTGTTAAAAAGAAAAAAAAACAGTGATGGTAACTGCAAAGTTTTATTAAGTTAGAAAATGTTGGTCAAGAATAAGGCAAGGCAAAAAATAGGCTAGTCTTATAGCTTTATGATACTTTTCCACACATAAAATTGTTGCTTATATGTGCACATATTGCATACTGTAGAGAACAGTTGCTTCTAGAGAATCTCAAATATGTGTCTCAATATGCCAAACTATGATGAGCCGTGCTTTCAGAGTAAAATGCATAATTACAAAACAATTGCAACCTGTGGTACACAGATCAATGCATTGCAGCTGAGCTACCTTCTGCACCTACCAGCTAATGTGTATCATCCCCTTGGGCCTGGCCTGAGCATAAAAAAGAAAGCCAAAACCCTGTAGTCTATTAGGCATACAAATTCAATATATTTCTTCTAATTACTTTTTAATTTCCATCTCATTTATGTATAGTGGCTACAGAAGGAAAAATAGTTCCTTATTCTGCTACTGTCTTGCTTATTTGACCTTATTCATATTACAATTGCTCTGTTGCTTAATTGATTCTTCTGCATCATATGCATAATTAAAACTACTTGTCTTTTAGGTGTTAAGTGGACCTAAGATTACCTGTTACACTGTGAAAGAAAACTTTTAAAGAAGAAGCTCAAATGAAGATTATTTTTTTAAAATTCAAACTGTTACTTTACAGTCCTGAACTCAAAATCAATTTAGTAAATTATTTAGTTTTGTCCGTGAGCTAAAAATTGCTTTAAAATGTTTAATTCTAATGTAATTTAGCTTACACTTTCTTTTTAATACTAGAAATATTTTTCTCCTTTTGTTCAATCAGTGAAAAAAAGGGACCCACAGGCTAGGAAAAATGTTGTTTTGTCTTTCTTTTTTCATACTGCTCTGTAGGACTTTATCCTGACTATGAAAGAAAGGCCTCATTCAGAAGTGTTATATAAGGCAAGTAAGATTGCAGAGTATAGATCAGAGTGTACAGAATCTTCCTGGAAATTAAGACAATGGAAATCAATGAGCATTATAGAAGTAATTTATATAGAGAAATAATCTTTCTTTTCACATGGATTGGATCTTACTTTATTAAATGAACCTATTGACTTCTGTGTGATCATCTATACACTAAGGAAATAATGTCATGGGAATTTTATTGTGCTTTATTGTGCAATCTCACTTCAAATACAGACAACCAAAATATCCAAGACTGCCTGGAATTTGAAAAAAAAATAAGCAAGAACAAAGGGCAAAGAGACTGAATATAATATGTCATGACTAGATACTAAATATAGAATATATAAATTTTGGTAGATTGCGTATTCTGTAATGAATCATAAGACAGATGAGTGACTAGCACAGTTATTGTTACTACACTCAACACTTACACTAAATTTTACTTTGAAATGCTGACCCTGCCATTTCTCTTGTGTATAAATTATACCTCATTGTCAGTTCTGTGCTTGAAGCAGTCTTCAAAGGAAAATATAATTTCCCATGCACTGTATGTGTAACAAGACATAAGTCTTCTGTCTTGATACTCTTTCCTCCTTGTGGTCCTCTGCAAAGCGGCAGTATCTCTTGTCAAGATAAGTCACCTCTGTCACTCAGCCTTCATCTTTGTGATAGCACTCAAAAATACCCAAGAGTGAAATGCAGAAGACTCTTCTGCAGCCAGGAATACAAGTGCTGCCTGTTCATGTACTTACTTATCAGCTGACAGAACATTTGCTAAATTCAGAGTGTTCTGTGTATTAAATACAAAGTCATCCAGGAAAACAACGCATGTCAATTGGTCAAAAATGAGAATTAATGCAAGTGTTAATGGGTGTTTCACAGATATATGATTCAACTTATGATCACCATGAAACCTGATACTATAAGAAAACTTATACAGAAAGAGTAGAATATATCTATTTTCAGTAACTCGAAAAGTCTGTGACATGATATTGCTGAAAACCCTCTTATGAAGAATGGACACTGCTCACATGGTCTAAAGTTAATCTCTCAGTTGAGCTGGAATGTCTGTCTGGAATCAGAGGCTATGCCTTGCAGCTTAATTACTTCTCATGCACAAAAAAGGAACATTTTCTGCAAATGAGCATCAAACTGAAAATACCCATTTCAGCCTATTAGGAAATAAATCCTCCAACAGATAAATTTGCACAAATTTAGTATGATTTTTAAATAGTTATCCTTGCTGTTGACAGAGGTACTTAACCACTTATAATATATGTCTGTTGTCAAAACAAATCAATAAATTTTAGGACACGGTACTAGTTTGACTCGTCATAACTGTATATTGTTGTTCCTTTAAGCTTCAGAGCATTGTATAGATGAGAACCTCATGTAACAATCTTGTTGCATCTCCCAAACTGTCAAAGTAATACAGGTTTCTTGTAACTACTGATATGCTGATATTATAGTTGCAGTTCAGTATCTCCATCTCATAGAAGTGAATGGAAAATATCAGTGTAAAATAGGGTGGGTTTGTTGCTATACCACAGACAGAATACTTACAGCAAACAGTGAGATGACATAAGAATTCTGAGGGCTTAATTTAAACATGAATTATTTAACATTACAAGCCTTAAACTTGCGTTGCTAGGGACTTTTTGGTAAAACTCATGCTCAGTCTGATTTGAGCTGCTTGAGCATGCTGAAGTGATAAAGTTGATCTTGCTTACAAATTAAATTTTTAAAGTGAGTAGATTAGTGTGACCATAGGCTTGATCCACATTAAGTGATGAAGCTTTCTAGATTCATGTGGGATTAGGAGGCAAGCCTCAAGAAAAACCTTTCTCTGACTGACACTTGTATAGACACTCAAAACCCAATTAGGCCACGCTGCTTGAAGGTGTGACTTCTATTGCCAGCATTAATTCTATGTCTATCAGATAAGTTACTCAACCTCTGTAGATATAATTTCTGTATTCTACAGAAAAAGGATGTCATCATTTCCCATGCTGTTGAAAGGCTTTCATGTCTGGGAATGAAAGATTTTGTGTAGTCTAAAAGCAATAGTTAATCATGCCTATCTATTTAAGACTTTAATTTAAACAAAGTGGAATATCACTCTGTGTTCCATTGTGTCATTGAATGCCTGCTAAAACTGTTATATGATCTGTTCTTGTGATAACTTGAGATGTTGTGAGACAAGTTGAAAACATGAAAGAACTCATGTTATAATGTGTACTGTGGAATTTTTCTCATCATCTTTATCTAACATAGCCTCATAAAATACCTTTTATCTGAAATAGCCTATACCTTCAAGAGTATGGTCAAGCCTGGATCTAGACAAATCCATCTATTAAATTTTCCTGGTGTTGGAAAGCAAGGGGAGTTCTCTGTGTGAGAGAAAAGGATATTAAAAAAAACCCCAAACCCAAACTACCATCATCCTTATGTGGTCCATTCTTTGTATGTTTGACTTCTTGCTGAATGCATATCCATGCAATGTTTTTGGTGCACCCTTGAGATGAAGAGATAAATCTAAAAGTTTTTACTCTCCTTATCTGCAAAGAAGAGAGAAACCTAAGACCAGTATTTTCTGAGAACTTTTACAAACTGTTTGAAAATTCAACAGGGAACTATGCTGCAAAGGTTGGATTGCCTGCATGGACATCTGAGCTGTGCCACACAGCTGCCTCTTATACCACTGCTGACCTGCATTAAAAGCAGTGTGGTGCCTTTCCAGACAAGTGCTCTCAGAACAATCACATATTCTTTCTCTGCATCACAACTAAGTCAGCTATTCTACCAGAAGATTGGGATGAACTCCAATACAGTGTGACAGATGCTCTCAGACATGTCAACAGCCTCCTGCTAGGCAAAGATTGATCCACAATGGCATTAATAGTATAACAACCCTTGTCAAAAAATTGGATCTCTAATTTATAATAGTCAAATATGGCCATTTGACACCCCCCATTTTTTTTCTCTACCAGGATGGATACTCTGTTAGATACATGATACTGATACACTGCAGTATATCTCACAATATTTGCCCACAATATTTGCCCACATCTCTTCTATGGGTTTTCTAAAAATTCTCATGATCCTGCAACTAAGAGTTGTGCATTCTTGCCCCTAATAGGCATGAAGTTATCTTACTTTAGGGAGAGGCTGTTTTAATTTGTATCAAACAGTAGTGATTCTGTAATACTCTTAGTGTAATAATGACCAGGAGAATGAGCTGACTTGTATCAGTCACAGTGACATGGTTTCAGTGGTGAACTCATAGATGCCTTGTGCAAGAGTGGCCCCAAAAACTGTGGCTTCCACACTGGGGAATCTGTCAAATCTTTGGGCCAGCTTAATGTCTTCTTTTCACTCACCTTTTGTCAAAAAATATTATTTATGATTGAAGCACCCAAATAGGTGAGGATGCTGAAGGGCTGAGTCATGATACTGACACAGGCTGCCAGAGATTGTTTTGGCCCATGGCAGAACAAGGTGGGATCCTGGTCATCTGTAGCATTATCTTGGCTGGTGTGCAGTGAGAATGCAACAAACCTTATAGGTGAAATACAGGATTGTGCATGGCCATATGTGAGTCAGGCAGCCTTGGATTGCTGTCATGAAGACTACTCTCAAAAGCAGCCTGTAGCTATTACAACTCTATGATAGCCTGTACGCATAAACAGAGAATAATTATTGGCAAAATATAAATTTAAAATGATTCATTTGTTCTTTTCTCTTTGTACCAAAGGCAAGTTGTATCATACTGTCAAACTGTTTTGTCAAGTGCTGAAGAAAAGCTGATGAAGGGTAGCTTTTATGCTTACCTGGATTTTTCTACCTCTCATATCCATTTTTAGCAGGTCCCACTGGGGTCTCTGAAATGGACCTTAGGCCTGGAGGTAGTAGAAACATCAGCAGAAGATAATGAGAAAGGCCGCACCTTTGCTGCTGCTTTGAGTGTACCATGTACAGCAGCTACTCTTGTAACAGCTGGAAGGAAACAATTAGCATAACAAAAAGACATGTTCTAGTGTTGCATCACAAAGTTTTCAGCAACTGAAATCTTGGGCTTCACATATTCAGACAACTAAGTGTATTTAAAGGGAGACTGTCTAGTTGAAATCTAGTCAGCTACAAATAGTGAGAAAAATGTTATTTCAGGTAAGCCCCTGAGTCCACCCGCAATTTTGTTTTACATGCTAGCCACCACCTCAGTCATTCTTTGGCCTGCAGAGACTAGGAGCAATAGAAGGAACAGCACAAAACACAGGATACAAATGAGATACAATTAACTGTTTCCCTCATTTAGCTGGTAATATTTTGTGTTTTCTGATCCTTTTGAGGGACAAAAAAGGGAAAGAAAGAAAAAGAATTTATTAAAGATTTATTAAACTTAGTAAGTAAAAAATTACCTATCCTTCAATTTATTGGACCCTGTATTAGATTTTTTTTTACCTTTCCCATTAGCACACATCAACAACATAGGATTCTCTTGTTTACTCACTTAAAAAAGGTGTAAAAAAGGAAACACATTTTCCCTTTCCCTATTTCCTTGCCATAACTGTGAATTCCGAAAAGTAATCTAAAAACCATAACCTTACCAACAGAATGGTAAGAACATATTTTCGTTTGATAAGCACGATGTTTGACATCCTCTTTTTATTCATAGGATCACAGAATCGGTTAAGTTGGAAGAGGTCAGGTCTAACCATTATCCTAACGCTGTCAAGTCCACCACGAAACCATGTCCCTAAGTGCCACATCTACATGTCTTCTTAATGCCTTAAGAGATGATGACTCAAACACTTCCCTGGACAGTTTCTTCCAGTGCTTGACAACCCTTTGGGTGACAAAATTTTTCCAAATATGCAATCTAAACCTTCCCTGGTGCAACTTGAGGCCATTTTCTCTTGTTCTGTCACTTGTTCCATGGGAGAAGAGACTAACAGCCACTTCACTACAGCCTCCTTTTAAGTAGTTGTAGAGAGGAATTTGTCAAAGAAATTAGTCAAAGGAACTACTTCAAGGATTAACATTTATTTACTCACTAAGCCGCATTTATAATTTAAATGATTAATGATAGCTTTAATTGTATTAGACAATGAAAAGACATCCACAAATATGACAACAAATAGATAGAAAGAGGGTCTTTTCTAACAGCCACTGTATTTCCACTTGTATTCTGGTTTTAAATAACTCTGAGTTCAATTAATTAGCAAAAGACACCTGTAAAACCCTGAGATTAAAAGTTCCGTATACACAACCACCTGCTCTCATTAGAATGACTGGAAAAATGTTAAAGAGCATTAAGTAGCTAAGGAGGTCAGGTAATTTGGGATGTTCACTTCGAAACAGTGAGCTGTCCTGTGTTGCAAAAGGCTTTTGGAGATGGAGCTCAATAGTGCCAAGTGATGAACTACTTTTTAATTTTACTTTTTTTTTCTTAATGGTGGAATGAATTTGCCATCGAGACTAGAGTCCAGGATGGTTGAACAGCATGAACAGGAGGAGACAGCAAAACGTGGGTATCACAAGTTGGCTTCACAGCAATGCTACCCAGCTATGATGATGGTCCCCTGAAATCAGCATCAGGGGATGGTTGCAGAATACAGCACCTCTTCATTACTGTGGCATGGGCTCCAACCCACATGGGGCAGTCAAGCTGAATATGTGAGGCAGGACAGGAGTGCTGTAGCCATGCTGGAGTTTCTCCATCTGCCATCCAATATCTATTCATCAGCATGCCCAGATGAGTAGGCAGTTGTGGTTGGACTAACACCACCAGAATAATTCTTACATCTGCCTTCTGACTGCCACTTCCTCCTTATGCATTCTTTAGCTCCTTCCTATGGAACAATAACCACCTCCAGAACAACTAATTCAAATTGCTGCCTACTGTCTGCACAATCCCTAGCTGGTTCTTTCCTCAAGGCAAATGGGTTCCCACAAACAGCCAGAGCCCCTGAAAGGACTGACACTAATGATCCCAGGAACCTTTGCCAAGGACAAATCATAACAATTGTTTACTGTCAGGTCTTCTCTTCTCCCTGCTTTAACCAAATGTAGAGAATTGTCAAATGCTTTTTCCTCAGGCTAATGACAAATCAAGAGCAATAGGTTGGTAGTCTTAACCATACCTTTTTTCCTTCAGTGTCAATAACTAAATTTAAAAACCAGAATCCTATATTTTTTTCTCCGAAATTAGCAATGACCATAAAAACAGATCATATATATTTCATCATAAACTTCATGACTGTGATATATATTTTATTGTGGAAAAAAAGTCCCTAAAGCCATAAAAGCTGAAAAAGAAAAGGCTTCTGAAAAAGATCACAAATCAAAACATCACATGAAATAAGCAGATAACAAGGGC
>VZRZ01007410.1:348581-361557 GCA_013398175.1 Climacteris rufus | reverse complement strand
AGGAAAGGAAAAACTGGCAGGCAGACAGACAGATATCCCATGCAAAGGAAGTGCTAGTTAATGTCTTTTAGCAAATCTGACTCTATTTCCATCCCCAAAATATCCCCACTCCAGAGAATACGTAAGAGAGAGCAGTCAAAGAAAGGTTTGGATTTTTATAGTATTTTCTCTTAGGAGGGAAGGAAAAAAGGTCAAATTTATTCTCTTTGGAAAAGGGAAGACTTTGAGGTGACCTACTTAGTTTCAGTGGTCTTTGTTACTTGGCAACATGTGAAATAAGATGGCAAACAGAATAAATGTGTTTAAGAGCCAGCAAAGACATTTTTATAGACAAAGGGGTTAAATGATATAGTTACAAAGCAGAGAGGTGAGGTTAAAATAAATCTGAAGGATGCAATCTTACCAAGGCATGTGGCCTTTTCCTGACCAACAATTTTTTATGTCCTTATGATAGGTTTATTATTCGAAATAAAAGACAAAGTTTTACATGTGCTGGCTCCAGAGAGTGCACAGTAAGTGAAATGGTAGGTATGAGAAAGAAAAATATGATTTTTATGATTCATTTTTCTCATTAATGCCTACATTTTTTCTCCAGAAGCAATCCTGTAGTTTCCACTGATTAGAGGTGGTGAGGGAGGCATCTTTAAATCTATTAGGTTTGACAAATCCTTGACTGTTTGAGACTCTGCCTTTTTCCCATCCCAGTTCTCTCGTGTTCCCAAATGTCACTATTCTAATAAAAATACTGTTCTTCAGTAAGTGGTAATGTCATCTAGATGCAGAACCTTACTTTGGACCTTTAAAATCTCTTAAAAGAATGTCAAAAGGCTTTATATCCTAGGAGAAAAAACAAGGAAAAAAGAGCAATTAAAAAACAACAACAAAGGCTTTTAAGGTGAAAGAACAGAAATGACTACTCCAATCCTTCTTGATATCTATCTTCTACAATTTGGTGTATTTCACAGTATTTAATTCTACTTATTGTCATCTGTGATTACTCTGCAAAGCAGCACTTCAGAACACCAACTCAAGATCAACCTTGGTACATTTTATGAAAGCAGTTATTTGAAAACATTTCCTGGGGGAAGCTTGAGATGAGAAGAAAGGAGGTAATTCTGGAGGCAGGACCTGGTAGTGAATGTGGACAATTCAATAAAAATGGATTCCTGCATAAAGGAACCCGGAGGATGCTGCCCTTGGCAAGGTCAAGAGGGCTTTTGGGCAATTTCTTGGGGAATTTGCACCAGAAGGTGACATCAGAGAGCGGATGGTTCAACCCAGAAAGTCATGGTTGTTGCCTGCATTTTAGGCATTTTTGACAAGTGTTTGGCTGCTGGTCAGCCTGCCTCATTGTTGCGGTCCTCTGTGCGTGGCTTGCGACCGGCCCGTTCCCGCCGGGCCGGGGCCGGGGGGGGCCGGGTNCAGACCATTGGTTCCCATGCCAGCTACGGACGGCTGGCTCACTGGCCGGTGCCCCTGTCAATCATTGTGGTCCTCTGCAGTGATTGGCTCTCCCGACTGCCCTCCTCTCGCCCTGGTTTTATAACACGCCCCGGACGCCATTTTCGGTTGTCTTCTCCACACCATGTTCCAGGAATAAAACCTACTGGCGATAAGCGGAAAGAACCCTTTCTCATTCTCTTAATTTCCCTACATAAAGTAAACCGCTGTGCGTCAGCTAAGCCAAGATTCTGCGGGAGTTCTGATGCTCGACTCGCCTCTGATCAGAGACTAGATAAGGCCTGAGTCGCGTTATTTAGGCAAACTGAACTGACGCAAAAGACTCCGAGTTACTGACGCTTTCTACCCGCGGCACCTCGTTTCCTCATACCTGCTCTGAAAATAATTCCTCCATGCCCCCACTGGCACAGCTATTGGGGAAGGCAGGAAGGGCAAGGGCAAGATCCATGTAGATGAGATAGGTGCCTCATGAGTTTGGAAGGTCCAGACTCAGACATGAGAACTAGAAATTTGTACGTATGTAAAGGTATATATGTATGCATATATGTGCAGTATATTTTGCATTTCTCAGAGCTAGTGAAAATTATTTCTTTTTACCTGAAAAGAAGCTTCACCCAGTCATAACCTTAAACAAATATGACTTGATTTCAGCAAGATATATTCTTACGTTTTGACTTCCTAGTAGAAGGGGCGATAATTGTAACAGCAATTCACGGAAAACACTCACGTTTTTAGATGAAAGTTGATCAAATTAAGCAAATTAAAAGTCATTGCAACATTTTAATTTAGCAGAAAATTGCCTTAAAAATTGCTATTAAACAATTTGTTAAGTTCTAACTCTTTTAAAAGTAACTGTTGAGGAGAACAGTTACCTTGGAAAAATAATATTAGAGAAAAATACAAAACAACATGGAGAGATGCTATGTCATTGCTATCAAAAATGCCAGCAGAAAAATTAAATAGTCAAATGTTATTGTTTCTTTGCTTTTAGCTGCTAATCATACCAGATTGGTCTGTGAGTATTTTTTTTACTGTTTAAAGGAGATTGTCATAGAAGGAAAATGTAGTGAGCAGCATGACTCTCAAGTTGTCCTGTCTCAAGAGAACAGAGAAGCAGGAAATCCCAATCCAAAAGATGAGAGAAATAATGCAGTTCAATGCTTTTTAAAACAAACAAACAAGCAAACAGGCTCAACACAACCAGGAGATACATGCTAATCTCAATTGTTTTAGCTCTGATTATCCGAAAGTCAGCTCCTTGCAAATTGAACATATTGTTCCTCTCCCCTTTCAAAACTCAAATAGAAACACATTTTGCTTACAATGAACTGTAATTACCTGAAGTTTTCAAAGGACTCTTGAGTCAGCTAGATAATAGGGGTTTAGCTCCATTCAGGAAGTATAAGCAGGAAATATACATCCATAGAGAAGCATAATGCAGTTCTCATAGGTTCAGACAACTGCAATGCTTCTTCCTACATGTATAAATTTTTATTTAATGATGGTTTTGGTGTCAATCTCTTCATGGAAATAGGAGAGATTAGATACTCAGCTGAAAAAAGTCATCATAGCTTCACGGCTTTTAATGAATGCAATGCGCATTATTTAAGGATCCCTATTCCTTATAGCAATAATCTGTGCTTCAAGGAAATCTTTCTCCATCAAAGTAAAGTCCATCTTAATGTTTGATTACCCATTTGCAATATGGTAACTATGTATACTTAATAAAATTCTTTAAGCGTAAATTGTAGGTTGAATGTTTGTGCTTTTTTCCACTGTAATTCATTTTTAGCACACCATTTGTGATAAGTATATTAACTTCTATTTGCAGAAGAGATTGTGTTTGAGCCCTGAACATGATGATATTTATGATAATAATGTAAAAAAGACAAAAAGGAGAGATGACTCTTAGGTTCCCTGAAGGATGGTTTTGTAGACCAATAGCAGAAAACTATTGTAAGAATTGATACAGCTATACTGAAAATCTGTCAGAAATGACTTATGCTGCCTACCTACCAACATGTCTAAATTTAAATGTCAAGAGAAATTTATAATATATTTGCATGATGTATTTTCATCTTAAAACACCAGAAATGTGTCTTCTATATCACAGGACTCATGGTTAGAGGTGAGCATTTCTCTCATAAATTTATTAACTAAAAGGAATGACATTTTCTTGTGTATTGTAAGTTTGTCTGTATCCATTTATGGATACATGAATGTTGTCAAAACAATAACAGTAGCAACAACAACAAAAAACACAAGAAAAGCACCACCCACTCTCTGTCCCCACCAAAAAAACCCCAACCACCCCCAAAACCATCCTCTTGCAACTTTCTGAGAATGCTTACCTGTACCTAATCTTGTCTATGGAAAATAGAAAAGTTTACTGCAAACTCCCAACCTAAGATAAACACCATTTCCTTTCCTTTTTCCATGTCCTCCCAACACCTGCCACTGCTTCTCCACATTGCTTTGTTGCTAATAGTTCCTCCTCACTGCCAAACTCAGCACTACTCAGCACTTCAGAATTATATCAGTCTTTACTTCAGAGCTCAAGCTCAAGCAAAAAAAAAAAAAGGCAGAATTTATTGGCTTCTCTCCTCTCAAAACTTTTAAGGGTTTTTTTTGAGCAAATCCAGTGGTGAGCATAATAAATAGCAAAATAAATTTTATAAATAAATTATTCTATGTTGGGCAAAAAAATTGTTCTAGTAGAACTTTCCATTACTAATCAACATCACTTTTCTGTAAGGGGTAGTAGGGAAAACAAAGGAAAAGAAAAAGTAGGCTTTTATATTGTGGTCTATTGAGGGTGCATGGGCTTCTTTTTCTGAGTACAGGAATATGTATTAATGATACCTACAGTGAACTGTGGGTCGTTTTCCTTACAGAGATGTACAATTGAAGATTTACCAAAAATACACAGAATATTTCTATCACTGTGGTGCAAACAGCAAGTATTTGGTGGGAAAAAAAGCTTTAAAAGAAAAGTGTGGAAATAAACCTAACACCCTCACATATTTATAAGCACAGAAGACTTAAGCCATTCACTTAATGTAAGTTTTTCACTTCTATTTTATTTCTAATATGAAAAGAAAGTGTTATTCAACAGAATGTATCTTGAGAAAATCCTAAACCCTACCGGACAGAAAAACTTAAGTCTCAAGAGCAATCATAACTGTGAATATTAAAACCATCTACAAACCCATGCAGGAAAACAGAATCCAGTGCTTTTTAATAGGAAATGACAAGTGAATTGTCATCTGAAAGGATTTAGTTAAATCTTTAATCTCTCTCTTTCTCTATATGGAAAACACCACCCAAACAATTTCTCTCAAAAAATGTTGAAACATTGCAACATTATTCACAAAGGCTACTTCTTTTTTCATCAGAAGATTGTGTTTATGGTTCCATTATCTTTATTCTACATGCATTACTTCTTTAAATCTGTTGGAACATGGTGAGGGAATGGATAAGGTCTACTTTTTTAAAAGTTCTGCTGTTTTACTACATTCTCAGCTCTTGCAATGCTGTCACAGTACCAAGAGTAAATAAATCAAAAATTACCAGAGCCCTGCACCCCCATCTTTCAGAAGGAGCTTGGAGCTGTATCCACTACCAATAGGATTCCAATTCTGATGCAGGTAGTGTCTGACAGGTGCGTGCCAAAGAAGTAAAAGCATTTGGCCAAGAATATACACTTCAAAATTAGATGATTTTTAGACCCATGTTTCTGTACACTGTCTAGGCCTCTGATGTTAAAAATTAAATGAAAGTCTGATACAAATTAACAAAAGAAAGATGTTCCCCTGACAGAAATTACTTCTGTGAGCATTATTTGCTCCCCATCTATTCTTGAGTCCAAAAAAGAAGTAGAAGCCGTGATCAGAAAACAGGGAGTCAGAGAAAAATCTTCTTTGTAGAATCATTCCTAGCACACAAAGTACCTCCAGAAATTATTTCACATTGACTTTGTGTGCTAGAAAAGTTTCATGGAGGAAAAGTTTTAACCATCAGCTGATCTTTACATAGAAAACATGGCAGGATGGAAATTTGTGAAATGGGTATCTCACCTGTTTGTTCCTACATGTCCTAAACACTTTCCAGTAATTCTTTTCTATTCTTAAAAATATCCACTGATGAAAATGTCCAAATATTGATGTATTTCAGTGCTTCAAGACTCTTTTCAAGTGCTTTAAGACCCTACTTAAAAGCAGGAGAGATATTTCTTCCATTTTAGTACCGTTCCTTGCACATTGAGGATTACTGTGTTAACCTCTCCCTTGCCCATTTTTCCAAGTGGTCACTGCTTTGTTTTTTCCAGGTTTGTGACACGTCTAATTTGTTCATGCAGTTGTTCCCCGTCTGCATTGTCCTCATTCAGAGCAGTTGCCATAAAAAAATTATTAACAGACAACACACATATTAATTAATGCAAAGAGATTGCAAACAGATTCAAGAACTCTCCTTTGCCATGATTTGCTTGAGCTCAAGCAACAATTTATCAGTAAATAAATTCAGCTTCCAGCTGCTTAATATTCAGTATTTTATGTGAAATATTATAGTTAGATCATTAGACTAAGAGACAGGGCACCTCTTTCTCTCTCTGCCAGCCAACCTCCAGTAGATGCATTATTTCAGACCTGCACTTTCACACATATGTATCTAGGTATTTTCTACTCTTTATTTAGAGTTGGGTTTAGATCTATAGCTGAAAATGGATCATTTTCCTAATCAAAAGATGAGGTTATTTTTTGTACATGGTTGTTCTTAGAAAGAAGCTATGTGATTACTTGCTCCACTGTGACTGTGATTGTATCATCCTTGGTAGATTTACTGGACTTCATAGTTGAGTTTCCAGAGCCACATGTTCCAGGAATTTGTATCTACAAAGCTTGTGGGGCATAGTTTGAGTGTGAGGCTGTCCTGTTCTTAGCCTGCAGAGCTATCTGGCCTGCTTCAGGCAGAGTATGGCTATGTATTCACTGCAATATGCTATATGAATAGCCAAGGATTATGAAATTATAATCCATTGAAAATATATTTGTGCCATTTGGAGAGCTGAACCTGTTCAGAGTAGTGCTGACCTAGATTAACATGCTCATTAAATCAGTGAAGCTTACAGCAGTCATTCACTCCCCTCCCTCCCCCCATTAGTGATTTATCCAGCAGAAGACATCAACACATCTAAAGCTATCTTGACAGTGGATGAATGAAAGAAAAAGGGTAGGTACCTATTTCAACAAACTACTTCATGTAGTCCAGGTGTTAGGTAAATCTCCTGTAATGGTGATAAGAAAGATGAAACATTGCTTCTTTTCATATGTGGAGAATCAGGATAAATCACGAATCTTCATGCACTTGCCTTATTGAGCAATTCTTGCAAGTAAATCCTTCATCTCCTTTTCCCACAAGGACATTTGAACACTTCAGTGACTCCAGTATCCCTTAAATCTGTGAGAATTCTGGCCTAATTTCCAGACAATGCTGGTTTTCATTAGTATAGCTAAAGCTTCAGGTAGACATCTGGCTTTTGAAAAAGAGCTGAAGCCTTCAAATGTCCTGAAGTACTTACATACTACATGTATTAGTGTTAGGAGAAGGCATTGTTAACACTTCCAGAAAATCTACAGCTGATGAGGATTTATGATGTTCCTCATACCCTATAACACTGATAAATGTGACATTCACATCCCAAGTCACATGAATTATTCTTGAACAAACTTTACTATTTGTATTTAAAATATTAAGTGTCTGTTTGCAGAGTGAAGAAGATCGTGGGTAGAAGACTGAAGAAACAATTCTAAAGCTCATGTAATCTACACTTGCTGTGTAAGGGAAAAATA
Organism: Climacteris rufus; assembly: GCA_013398175.1. Classification (NCBI taxonomy): domain Eukaryota; kingdom Metazoa; phylum Chordata; class Aves; order Passeriformes; family Climacteridae; genus Climacteris; species Climacteris rufus. The sequence goes on along the minus strand of VZRZ01007410.1, from coordinate 354,247 downwards.
TTAAATGAAATTTTAAGAAATTTAAAAGTCTAGTCCAAGTAATATATCAATGTTACATGAAGACCCCAGAATCTTATGTATAAAAATACAACTATAAAGAGGAGGAGAAATTAAGTTATCTCCAAGTCCTGAAGAGAGCATTTTTAAATAAACCAACAGCTTTTATTATAATCACTGTTATTGTTGTTTTTATTTTATTTTAGTTTTTATTTCACTTCTTATTTCTACTACACCACTGTAAATCTAGAGTAATCTGATGGGGGAAAACAAAAATAAAGGAATCTAATTTTACATTGGATATTTTTTTTCTGCAGGAAGCATCATTACAGTTAATTTCAAGCACTAACTGGAACACAAGACTGAGTCTGTTTTGCAATTTTGACTACTGCATTTGCATTTATATTTGATTCAATGTAAATGATTTTTCATTTTCAATATATGCTCTTCACTTTTTATCCACATGCCTTTTGCCAATGAATCAAGATGTGAACTAAGCGGCAATGGTAAACTGCAATAGCTCAAGAGGTTATAGCTTAATGTCATCTCTGATCAAAAGGTTGGGTAGCTTGTTCACATAATGAGATTTTGTTACATTGAAATCCTGGCCTGCCTGGTTAACTTTTACTGGGAGAATTCAGATTTAAGTCTCCACTTTAAAGAAAGCAAGCTGAGAGCTGAAATCTCACTCTATCAGGAGCACAAAATTTTTGGTGATTGCCTGAGCTACTAAGCAGGTCTTCTAATTCACCTTTCTATGAGAGCCATTTCACGGTTTATAAGCAATCAGTCTTTGGAGCAGAGACAGAAGTAACTCATGGCTCTTATGAACAGAATTTTGTCTTCTTCATCTCCAGATACATCCCTTCTTTTCTTCAGAGCTTTGATCTCTCTGGTGTTATATGTGACCAGTTTCCATGGGCATATATATGGAGACAATTAAATCTCAGGACTCTTGAACAGTGAGGGTGCATCACAGTAGCTATACTAAGGAGAGGCTGTCAGTCTTCCAATGTGTATTTAAAATGCTGACAGTGTTAGTGCGTGCTACCTTTCTCATGTCAAGACAGCATAAAAGACTCATGGAAAAAATACATACTTCCATAGTCTTTTTCAGATGGGTCTTACCCAAAAGTCAGAATCTGAGTTCCTCTGGTGTTTTCAATATGCAGAATTTGACTTTAAATCTTTATTTTACTCAGTGGTTTGCAAGCATTTTAAGTTTCAGGATTTGGTTCTGAATAAATGCTTTTAACTGTAAAGTCATCTCTTCTCCCTTTAGTACATATCAGTTCTTAGCTATGCCTGCAACCCTAAGTTAAATGCAACTATGCCTTACATGTAGAAGTTATCTTTGATTTTAAGGAATACTAGATGAGGAGGGCAAACAAGTTCCCATTTCTCTCAGGTGCTGCTGAATCTAGATATCCTTGGTAACAGCTATGTCTAATTATGTGTTATTGCCTAATCCAACAAGCTGCCCTCATAAGCGCTTCTGGCAGTAGCATTGTTATTAATTTATATGTTAATTTTCCAGTGATGTTGAAAATTGTAGCCAAAATTTCTTACAATACATTTCCTTGAGCAATCTTCTAATTTTAGATACTGTGACTTCACTAAACTTGCAGTTTACTGTAATCCTGTGTAAGGCTTGATCCAAACCCATGAAAGTCAATATGTCCCTTCATTTTAACATATACATGCACACACACATCATAGTGCAAGAATTTTGATGTTGGTACTGAGAGATAAATATGACAGGAAGTTTTTGCAACTGTTAATACTTTAACTTTCACTGACATTTGTCCCAAATTTGAGATTCCTAACCATTTCCTTACTGATTTCTGATGTCTCAAAGCAATTTAGAAAATTATTTAATAAGAACTAAATAGAAAAAATAGAATAATATTTCTCAAAGTCTTGTACTGCCAACCTTACTCCTCAATTCAATATTGAAGTTTATATTTTTAAGTTTTATCTGTAATTTAACTTTGCATTCTAACTTTGACCTCTTTTCTTAATTAAAATCTAAGGGTTCATATGGGAGTGTTGAAAGAAAATAAAAGGCAGGCAAGAAAATATAAACACATTAATTATGGCTGTGGTGTCATATGTAATTGTTGGGGCTCAGTAGAAAATTCCAGTACTATTAGATGGACTTTAGACTACTTTCTACTTATGGAATACTAAGCACAGATTAATTTTATGATGTCAGGTATTTTCTACAGGAAGTTCATTGATAGATCTTTCTCCTTCCACACTAAATCTACGTGTGCTTAGTGCAACATTTTCATGATTTTATTTAAATGTCATTTCTCTATGTCAGCTGTCAGCATTTTGTTATGAAGGTTTATAATTATGAGTAATTTTTAAATCCATTCAAATGTAGGGTTAAAATATAGTGTATGGAATTTAATGACGAATATTTTATTGTGAAATTTCAAAACGTCTCTCTAGCCATTGTATTTAAAAACCCATATAGTGATATCAATGGGCACAAAAAAATCTCTAAAAGTCCAGTACAAATGTCTATTTCTGAGCACTTATATAGTAATGCCATAATATTTTTCCTGTGAAATTATGGAGACTTTTTAATACTTATATACAATACAAACTTGATTTCTATGTGGCATCAGAAAACACAGTGCTGGAATCTAATTTTTAAATGGAAGCTCTGGCTTTTGAGTCCAGAAGTCCTTCCTTCAACCAGTGCAGAAGTCAGCCACAAATACTTTGAGGAAATTTGATGGTGAACCAGCTATCCACCTGGGCCTGCAAAATTTCTTGAAATCTCCCCTGTAAAAAAAAAAAAAAAAGAAATAATTTTCATATTCAGATTCAACCCAATGGAAGGTTGACAGTCTAAGAAGCTTAAAAAATATTTGTGCTTCACTTCCTCTGATAGAAACCATCTATCATGCTAAAAGGTGCCTTTGTGTTATATCCTGACCACAGCACTGCTTTCCCCACAGACACTCAGAGCTCTTCTGCTCTGTCTCCTGCTTTCAGCACACCTAACTCTCTATAGGAAGTGAAATAAGAGGTTTAAGCTTTCATCCTAAATTCTGAGGAGGTCACTCTTATATTTGTAAGAGTGTGACATTTTGGAATTTAATATGTTGAGTCTGTCTTCATCATGTATCTGCCTGTCATATTTGAGCATAGATTTTTTTTCTTTTTTTTTTTTTAGTGTTTTTTCTTTACCTATATTTGATTGTAAGAAAGTATTTAGTAATAAAGGGGATAGTCAACCATGGATCAATGTCCCTGGACAAAAGCTCATTATATTAAATATTAAAAACTGTGAAGAAGAGACAGTTAATAAACAATATCTTGCTTATGATCATAACAAAACAGATGCCTGAAAGAACAATACTATACCAAAAGCGTTCAGAAAAAAAGCCATTTATCTGTACGTGAAGTAGCATCTTTTCTCACGTGAAACTTTCTTCTGTGGCTCAGTACAGCCTGCTCAGTATTGACATCAGGAACTAGTATCTGCTGTCAAAAGTGTAGTTACACAACTCCCTTCCCATCTCCACAGAGCCTCCTGCTATAGATTTCTGGTGGCATGTCAGACAAGGAGACAAAATGGCTTAGCATAAAACTGAAACCTTAACAAATTCCTTCTACTTTCTACAGTGGCTCCTCCAAACAGTGTTTGAAGGTTGAATCAAACCAAGATGAGAATATCAGAAAGAAACATCTGTTCAATCCTGGCTGAGCAATGGTAATCAGACACCACTTTAGACGCCACATCTGTTTCCTTTTTATATGTTTTATACTCACCTCTTGTCTTCTGGCTCACCAGGAGAGGAGACCTCTACTTACACAGAAGAATAAATATGAAATATTCTATCATGCCTTTCAAAATCACCATTGTCATTGTATTTTCTAGTAAGTAGTGAGTAGGGAAGGAGCTGTGAAATAGTTTAGCTTACTGCTTGTTTCATGTGAAGTATTCACCAGTCTTTGTCTCTTCATTGCTGCAACAGTTGTTGGACTGGCAGGCAGCAAGAAAACTGACAAGGTGATGGGAATCCTCTCTGCTGTTTACCCTGAGAGTGTGCGTAGAGCAAAAGAAAAATGAGGGCTTTGACCTTACCATTTGACTTGCTTGTTCTGAGCAGGTTGCAATTACAGGCCACCTATCATTTTTCTATACACAAAAATACAGAGCACAAGTGCAAATGCAGTTAATGAGGGCTTGGAAGCAGATGTTTTCTTTTCCCAGCTAATACAGTGATAGAGGTAACACTAAGAGCTCCTTATTTTCGTGCCAGGGCTACCTAACATATTCTTATTGAATTTCTGTTTGTGTTGGAGGCATACATACCTGGAAAATGGAACTATTACAAAGGTGAATTTACAGTAAGAAACAGAGGCATCTTGCCTTTTGGGTGATGGCCACAAAAAGTAGTTTCTGATCCAGGGTGTGGTGACTTATGTTGGGCCAGGTTTTCACCATAGATCTTACTAAAGGGGTAGAGAAGTTCTTCTCAGATGTGAGTGTCTAGGATGTTACCACTTCTTCATAGATGAAGTCAAGCTTGGGATTCTGTACTACTAATAATAAAGACAGGGCTGTGAAGTATCTGGATTGAGGAATATCAGAACTAGATGATCTTTAAGGTTTCTTTCAACCCAAATTATTCTACGATTCTATGATTCTAAGATTCTATGTCCTGCCGCAGTAGTATATCCAAGCTATAATATGTTCAGCTTTAACCAAAATATTTAAGATTTTTTTAATTCAAAAAAGCTAAATAGATTAATTTAACAAAATAAAGGAAAAACAGCTTCAATGGCAATGTTTTGCTCAAAATTGATGTTCAGAGACACAGACTCACAACAGAGCATTTTCTTGTACAATTTTTTTTTAAAGACATGAATGAAGATGCTCCAAGTCTGGCTTGAGACACATGTTCTAGGGCTTCTACTAAGTCAATTTTCCTAATGCATTTGAGGGACTTTTTAGACTTCTTTTTCTTTTTATAGGGACACAATATATTAAAAATCTCTTTTAGAAATATTTAATAACTGACATTTTCAAATTGCTGGAAATGGCAACAGTGAAGTCATCCATGCAATTTTGACATTTTCTATACTCCACATGGCAATCTCTAATTACATGTTAATATTTCCACAGAACATAATGCGTCTGTGAGGGAACTGAACAAATGGAGAAAAATTGACAAATTGAATAATTACAGAACTCTGGAATTGAAATAAATTTTGAAAACCGAGGTCTATGTGTCAATATAAAAAAACCAATAGAATTAGAGATGAGTGAGTTTCAGAAATCTCTCTTGTGGAGAGCACACGCAACATGTTTGATCTTTACATGTAACCGTCTTTAAATGAGAGCACATTCTGCAGCTGTTGAGAACAGAATTGGAGTTTACATAAATGGCAAAGATACTTACATAACAATAGATCACCAACAGAGTAAAAATTCATACAAGCAAATTCCAGTTAGATTGTGGTCCTGGGTACAGTAGACAGGTAGTGGGGGAAAAGGGAAAAAGAAAAAGAAAAAAAGAAAAAGAAAAAAAAAGAAAAAGAAGAAAAAAGAAAAGAAAAAGAAAAAGAAAAAGAAAAAGAAAAAGAAAAAGAAAAAGAAAAAGAAAAAGAAAAAGAAAAAGAAAAAGAAAAAGAAAAAGAAAAAG
>VZRZ01007410.1:332781-348073 GCA_013398175.1 Climacteris rufus | reverse complement strand
GAGGAAGAGGAAGAGGAAGAGGAAGAGGAAGAGGAAGAGGAAGAGGAAGAGGAAGAAAGAAAGTAAGAAAGAAAGTAAGAAAGAAAGAAATGCCATTAAAAACTACATTCATCTTACTGAGCTGCAATACATAGTAATCTTTGCCTATTTTCTACACTGCAGAAATGAGAAGTCAAATCTCCTCCCTTTATGAATAAATTAGTGTGAGCAATAAATGCACAACCAATCTATCTACTTCTACAAAATAATACTCTATAAAAATACCAGCTTGGTCAATAGAAGTGTATTTGTTGCACTTTTCTGTATAAAAGACCCAAAAAACTCTAGCTAACTGGAATTTTCCTGCATATCTCAGCTCTGCAATGACCACTTATAAGTGTTTAGTTTGCAAGAAAAGAAATGTAAAGCATGAGAAGGAACACTATCATGGTTCACTTAGAAGGAACTCTACTTCCTGAGAAGGGAGTAAACTGTAAGTGGCAAGTACAATCTTCTTAGCGTGTTATTGCTGAGATACTGCAGCACCAAGGCATGCTACTGTAGATATTTGATAGACAGGAAAAAAAGTAGAAATGTAACCCACATGCTCTCTCCAAGAATAATTCTAGGGAAGAAACTACCTTCTACACATGAAGTGTGAGCTACAAGCACCAAGGATGTTGCTGTCTGTAATATCACCGTGAACTGGAATGCAGAAGGAACTCCCTGGTGTTCTCAGCACCCGCTTTATGCATGGTGCATAGTGCAAGGCTGCAGACAGGTGGTCATTTCTGGCTGGCTCCCTCTCTGGAGCATGCAGGATTCAGTATCTGTGCATGCAGGTGGACTTGGCGCAGACTGTGCCTGTCTGTGTGCGGTGTGCGGGCACTATCCCAGCAAGCACTGGGCAGTCAGGCAGAAAAATGCTCAGACAGGAGGCAGAAGCCAGCTGGGCTCATTCTCTGGAGATGGCTGTTTCAGAGCCATGTACACACAGCCCTGGTAGATCCTGCCTTATGTATGCAATCACCATGTCACAACATTAATAGATTTCCTTTTCTTTCTGTTTTCCCTTTGACTTGGAACTTCTTCCTTAATTTCTTCATCTCTCTACTTCATTTTCTTTTACAATCACCTTCCTCTTTATGGTATTTCCTTTTATTAATAATGAAACACAATATAGTTTTGTACAAATAAAACATCAAAACACCTAAGAAAGCAAAACCTATTGTCATTATTTCATTTTTCCAATTAATACAAACGGCAAATTTATTGTAAATCAATGCAGTATATTGGAAATAAATCATCCAAGCAAGATGGCAAGCTAGGGAGTACAGCCCTCTTGGAAATTGAAAAGCTAACTGAGCAGCCTGTACTGTAATTGATCACATAGGTAGCTTAAAGGATAGATTAATTCTATTTTGCTGTCTATAGCCTTTTTCTTTCCCAGTCTGGAGACTACAGAAAATGTTATGCATGCATTGCTAAATATATTTACAATTTTCATTAACAACATGTTATAGAAAAAACAAGGTTCCATTTTTAAAGACTGTGCAGAGTTTATTGCCATTCTCCTTCTTCAGGCTCTTTTTCTATATGCAATAGTTCATATGCGGTGCATGTAACTTCATTGCTATGGCTCATCTGATCTCCCCTCACCTGTCAAAACTTACTTAGGTCTACTTAGCAAATGTAAATAAAAATAAAAATAAAACTGCAAAAACTGCAAAATAGAAATTGCTGCAGTGCACATTTTTGGCCATGGACAGGAAGATTTCTGTTTTCTGTAACCTTTTCTATTCATTCTGGGTGGATTTTCATTTTCCTCTGAGTAATTCTTGAGTGGATTGCAGCCTTGTTCCTCATTCTGACCAGTGTTCTCCTACAATCCCTTCTTGCTTTGAAACATCATCCATAGGTCATCCATCATGCCAGATAGGAGGATTAATATTTCTCTAATCCTATTAACTTTAATATCAATAGGCTATTTTCACAGAGGCATTTTTGCTAAATCCTTTCCTGTGTGATGTTTAAAGTTATTCCTTGGCTGTTTGCTTACAGCGTTGCCTGATGGGTGGGCACTCTCCTCAGAGGTAGAAGACTGATCAGACACACTTTCAGCTTGATTTGGAGCAGTCACAAGAAACTAAATCTCTGACCTTACAGGAAGGTACTGTCTGCATCCAACTGCAGAAACCACTCTCTTTAAAATAAGCTGTTCAGCTTTTGAACATTCCTAATCAAATAGAAGTGCATTGGCAGAACTGAGACCAACCTTTGCTCAACTCTGAATAATCTGGCAATTCAGGCAAGAGGAGTGGAAAGGTTAGAGAAGAGTGTGGAGAGTTTCTGTCCTCTCAGGCAGAAGAGAAAACACTTACTGACTCTGTTGCATCCTGGATAATGGCTTTGATCAGCTCATGGAAAGATTCCTCCTCTTTATGAAATATTGCATTTTGTTTCATTGGCTTTTATTATAAGTGGCCAACTTTCCTCTTTCAGCATTTAAAAACATTATTTGTCTAAAACAGACTCATATTATTTCAAAAATCATTGAAATAAATATTTTATCTAAATAGATTTTTATTAATATAATGGATATTGAATAAAAAATTAATAAATTATTCCTGCAGTATTTACTACATATATATAGCAAAGACTCACGATATCCAATCAGCTGATAGCACCTACAGACAAATACAACATTTTCATGAGCAGCTTCAGTATGCACCTATGAACTCATTGCAGATCTGTGCATGATTTATACCTGGAGCAGATGGCTGTTATTACTTCTTCCAATAATTCTTCCTTTTGATATCATTACACATGGGATGCAGATAAGTTCTCTTTCAAAACTGGATACAACATACAGCCATTATATCTTATTCTTTGGCATCCAGTCTAATCTGACTAATGACTGAGAGGTTCAGACCAGAGAGTTTTGCTTGACTTGTATTAGATCTAACGTAACCAATATCCTGGAGTTTTGCTTGTTTGTTGAGATAATTTTGTAAATCAGTAAACATATTGATTGTTAAACAAGCAAGATATCAGCCAACATGAAGTTATTTGCATTTCTCTATCAGTACAGCCAACACAATTCTAAGTCCATTTACTTTCCCAAATTAATATGTGAAAAGATATGAGAGGATGCATTCTGAAATCAGACTTTGAATTAAAAAAATAAGATGCTTCATTCCTGACTCTAATTTAGCACACTAAGGAATTCTATTGTAGCTGCAGTCTGTTAAAAGTGTAAGGGAGAGTGTGAGAAAAACAATGCAGAGAAATAAAAACCAACTCTCCTTCACTCGCAAATATCTGAGATTATATGAGATGAAGGAAGAGTTTGCCATTGACAGGAAAATGAAGTACCATCAGTTTCTAAAGTTTAAAGGAAGGGAGAAGGAATATGAAATACCAAACTGTGAAAAGACTCTTTCAGCAGGTTTGGGGTCAGAAATTGTATTCAATTTTGTGTGTCCCATTTGTTTCTGAGTTTTCTATTCTCTTCTCTTTCTGGCTCAGATCTCCTCTCTCTGTGGCTCAGGACATTAATCATTATAGTTCTAAACCAAAGATTTTAGCTAGATCTGCAAAAAAGTTTTGTAATGAAACTTAAGAAATTCAGACTAACCTGCTTTGGGGTTTTACTCTGCAAGCAGCACAGAGAAATTCAAAAGTAAGAGAAAGAGATTGTCAAAAGAAAAGTGAGCTAGATGTTTCATTTCTGAAGTTTAATAAAAAAATTCCAACAGTTGAGATACGTGTTCACTTAGCAAATGGCTAAAATTATTTCTGATGCTACTTTTTAATTCTGTTTGTTACCACTTTCTATGGGAAATTACTGCTCTTATGGCAATAGTGAGCTATAGGCCTGGAACACAGGAGCATGTTCTATCCTGGTCAGCACACAGCCAGCCAGTTTGATCTGTAGCCACCTATAAATTGCCATGTGAACCAGCTGAAGTGAAGTTGTCTTAACCTCCAGCTGTGGGGCATAACCTCCCATTCTTACTCCCTATTGTGTTAACCTCTCCAGAAAAAGACATTTGATCGTGTCCTCACATGCCAATTTGATAACAGATTGAAAGGCACAATCCTGTGCTGGACATGCTGACATGTGCAGATACTGCATGGAGCTATTGCACTGCAAGAAGCTAAATTTCATGAAAAAAAACCTAAACAGATATAAAATGGGGAACAGTTCTGATGGAAGTAGTGACCAAATGAAAAGTGACAGATTTTGGCAGAGTTCTGCCTTTCTGCAGCTGGTCACATTGTTCCAAGTCAGAACCATGTCCTTGGAAATTATCTGACATTACAATTACAATGAAGTTTTCATGGTCAACATTGTAAAACATAATTGGAGTGTAAGCTTCATCACTCTGCATTTGTATCGTAGAAGAACATTAGGAAAGCAAAAGTTCATTCCAATTCAGATTATAGAGATAATCTTTTAGCTAAACTAGTTCATTAGGAATATAAACTCAGAAGTAAGAGAACAACTCTGCATTTTTTTAAAATTTACATTTCCTCTAGTATATAGTAAAAAGCTACTAATGTTTGCATATGTTATATATACAAATATAGTACGAATGCTAGTATAATAGTACAAATGTCATTGGTAGTATGCGATTAGTGAACTTAAAAAAAAATACTAAGAAATCCAAATAAAAAAAAATGTTCATCCTGCCAGATATGGGAAAATGGCTGATGGGCTCAGCAGTGTTCTGTGATGGGACCCTTGTGAAATTGGCTGGCTGCTCTGGTCTTCCTTGCCACAGAGGCCACCGCTATAGACACACCACACCCTCCCTGCCCCCACTCCCTCACCAACACCTGAACATCTTCACCCAAGTCAACAGAGACAGGTTTTACAATGAACTTCATTTGATTTGTTCATTAAAACTCTGTGTTTGGGTGAGGTGAAGTGCGCTGAAGAGGAACGTATTTCTCTTCCTTGCCTTTACAGATAGACTAAACACTTTGATCAGATGTAGATTTTCACATTGAGGGTGTCTGAAAGTTAGGTGAGAAGGATGCCATCAAATAAGATCAAAATAGACATCTCCGTACAACCATTTGAGAAGATGAAAATCAATCAAAATCACATATCTGGGAGGAGAATATGCTTATAAAAGTTATTCATAAGAGACAATAAAAATAATTTATACTAGCAGTTGATCTATGTTTTAAGCAAAAGACTAAAGTGACTTAATATTGATTTAATTTTTGTGGCAGCATATTTTATTCAGATTATAATTTTGTATGTCAGGGGTTATTTTCATTTGTCTTAATACTCTGACAAAAGACACAGTTTTTAAGAAATAAAAGCTGGTTGTTTAAAGTAATTTATTGGTGATGATTTACACTTCAAGGGAAATTTCAGAAAAATTGGTATTCTATTCTGATAAATATTCTGCTCCCCATACACCTCCACGAAAGCAGGCATACCCAGCCGTCTTAACTCAAGATACAAAGGGTAACACATGAAAAGAAGCCTGAAGCAACAAGAAAAAATGTTTGACAGATCTGAAAACTCATTTAGTGCTGTTTGCAAGCATACTTAGACACATTCTAATTCATTAATTTGTATACATGAGAGGACATTTGAATGCATACAAAAATTTTTTAATCGTACTTAAAAAGAATGTTTTATCACAATTACATAATCAATGTATTGCTGTTTTTCAAACCATATTTAAAATGTTGCTGACTAGAGATTGCCTCAGATACAGAATTTCTCATTCCTCTCTTTATGTTACCATTTATTAATAATGTCCGTTAATAGAACCAGCATTCCTACCTGGAATGTATTGACTGAACTCTCAGTTGATGTTAGCCAAATTTAGCTGCATAAATTTAGCTCAAAAAATCTTAACTAAATGAATAAATATCTTGCTGTGTTTAAAAAAAAAAAAAAAAAGGAGAGTTTTAATGATTATTCTAATAAAGCTATGTACAGAAAATTGACTTAATTTATCTGAAATCTAAACCAATTATAATTTGGAGGTGACTCATATGCCTAAGGAAGAGGGAAGAGAAACAACAATGAGGGATAATCTATTTGAACTCTCTATCCTTAGAAATAATTCACGTTATATTTTTGTGTAATTCTGATATTTAAAAGCTCCCTTGTTGACATTCTGACATTAGCACTCTGTAACAAGTATATTGGGAATAGGATTCCTCAGTGGTCATACACACACTTTCTTTCCCAGACATGCCAGTTTTTGTACACTCTCCAGGCTGATCAAGCATGAAGGAAATTTGATGTCAGCTATGTCAAAGTGCTCTGCTTTAACTGCAAGTGACATTGTCACTTATGCACAAAGGTTGAGGGGAAAAAGAAAAAAATAGAAGGTTCAGTGCAAGATTTGACATAAGCGCAAAAATGTTGTCATTCTCCTTTGCAAATCATTCCACATTTCATCCTGTTCCAACAACACTGATTTGAAGTAGTCTCAAAGTATGGACAGTTGTCCTAAAGCTTGAAACAAAAGTCCCAAGACAAGACTAAGAGCTTTAGTGTTTATGTGGGCATCACTGATCTTCCAATGGAAATCAATATGGCACAATTAGCCTTCCCTTTATCTGACATTTCTTGGAAGGAGAAAAGGAAGAAACTGGATGGTCACCAGAGCTTTTAGGTTTAATTAAAGAAAACTCTTCATTTTAATGGCTATGCTCCAGAATAAATTACATTTTCTTCTTTTTTATATCTTTTTTCTTTTTTTAGGAACCAAAGATTTATTTTTTTTTGCAAAGCAAATCTAGTATGTAGGTACCTAAAAGAAGAGACTGTAGGTCCTTATCTTCAACTTTTCCAGTTTTAATAGTGTTACTTCATTCGCTCTTGTACTTCAGATACCCAAAGATTTTCCTTAAGCAGAAGAAGGGTTTATAGATTGCAGTCTGGTGTTCCATCTATAATGTAGGTCTGTCACTTCAGAAGATGCTTACATAATAGCATGTGTTTGCTGTCCCCTTAACTCTGTCTACTCTGTCCCTATAGTAGACCCTTTTTCCTACATGTCTGCATTGCTAATGCATTTATCGTTTTCCATATGCATAACTCTGAAGAGAAGATACTGTTTTCATTTTGTGTCTTCTTCACTGACAACACATCCTTTTAAAAATAAGTTCATTAGGAATCAATTCTGTGTCATTGAAAACCAAGTAAGCTGATGAAATAATTGTGAAGAAACTCTTCGGCCCAAAATTGTTAACTAAAAACTATGTAGATGGCAGTCTGTTTATGTGGTTAAAACCAGGGACTAATGCTTGCTGTTACTGTTTTCTAACACAAAAATAGATGTTATTCACAGTCATACAAAATATTTAATTAATAAAGTTAACAGCAGTGAATTTTCATTATTAATTTGCTGCATACACAAATTTACCTTTCCTTTTTACATTCATAGCCTGGCAATTTTCAGCAGATCATCTTTTCATAAATTGTTTATTTCATGCTCTCACTTATGTAAATATATTTTATACCTAACCATATTTTATGTGGTTATTCATCATGCATATTGATAGGAGTGGAAAATACCTAGTGCATTTATATAAATGAATCTGTGGTTTTGCACTACCTGCATGAAGGTGCCTGACACAACATATACACAGTGCAAATCCATTCCCTCAACACACCTAATCTCTGAATAAGCTTGATGAAATTTCTTTAAATTACACTTACCACACAAAAGAATAACTTCTTGCAGCCGGTTAAATAACTCTCAGGTAAACAAAATGTTCTCTCTAATTTTGTGTTTCAGAAACAACCAATTACAGTATTTCATCACTTGTAACAGGTTATTTTATTTAGTTCAATCTTCATGATAATCAATTTGCTTGTGAGCAGATGGTAAATAATCATGATAACCATTACAGAAGACACCTTAATTTAAATATTTGACATGAATAGGATACTTAAACAGCTCCTGATGCTGTCAAATTATGTTTTATACAAATACACACATACACACTAACCACTCTGTTTTTTGATTGCTGATGCATGAGGATAAGTGCTTGCTTGTATTTTCCTAGTATTCAATGGCAGAATTCCTCTTTCTGGGTTTTCTCATTAATTCTTTTCTTGAGGAACATTTTGTCCTTATGTGTGGCTCTGGAATTCTATGTAGACCTTGGTATAAGCACTCCTATGCGTTTTGGTCAGATGCAGTATGCTGTAACTGCCTTCAGTTTAGTAAAACTTGCATCTAACTTCAGGCATATAAGTGACTACTCAGTGACCTGCAGCATACAGAATACCCTTTTCAACCTGTATTAACAGCAAAGCTAAGAGCATGCTGAGTCAGTCTGAGTCAGTTATATCATATCAGAGACATAAGGAAGCTTGTTTTTTCCCCAGATGGCAAATTTTTAGAGCTCTCCAAAAAGTTTAAAAATAAAAAATCAAAGGTATGTGAAGCACTGAAACAGCAGTCAGCACTAGAAGTGGAATCTGAGAAGGAAAATGCTTGCAATGAAATACAGAGCAAGAGTAAGAACATGTCTGAATGAGAGAAAAATTAAAGAGAACGAGCAACAAACACACCTTCATGAGCTTGGTCCTTGGGCAGTGGTTGCAGTCAAAAAAACATGTGAGATATAGAAAGAGAGAAACTAACTCAATTTAATGAGAAGAGAATGACAAGGATGCTATTTTCCAAATTATTGCAATGTGTGCTGTTATCACTTTTTAATAACATGCAAATAAGTATGGATGAGGAGATGAGCTATGTAGAAGTGAAAGAGTTTGAGAAAAGCTGGAACTTCATGAAGAGTGGAACTTCTAGAAGTTTTGTATGGAACTGCAAAAAAAGAAGCTTTTAATACTTATTTTGTCACTTACTTGAATTTCAGAAGTCAGAAAAGTAACTGTAATATTTTGACATCTGAGATCAGATGGTGATTCAAGAATTCATGGTGATAGAGGAGACTGATGAAACATAGCGTCTTAAACTTAGAACTGTCAGGATGCTTTAAGTTGTAAAAACAATCAGAACAGAAAGTTGTGAAGCAGATCAGAGGTAGCTGTATGTAAACTGCAGATTAACAGGAGAAGAAATTTGCAAATAGTCAATACTTAGGAGAGTCTTCAGGAAAAACTGCAGAGTATGCAGAGAAAAGAAAGTGCATAAACTGTGGCAATTTACACAGACCCAGCAAAGCCCAGAGACTGGAAACATCCACAAGACATACTGCTTATCTCATGAATTTTAAAGGATGATGTGAGACATTAGTGCCAACTATTATTTCATAAGTTCACAATATATCTTTGAATTTTTTTTAAGGATGTAATGAGTTGAGAAAAGTCAAGGGTTAATCTGAGATTCAAGACAGTATAGGAAGACCAAAATGAATGGAAACAGGCAGGATAGCTGCATGCAGCAATAAACTCTAAAAGTGTTAGCCAATGTATAATAAGGAAATGCCCTACCCATGTGAAACTATACAGAAGGACCAAATACCTTTGAGCAGATACACTTTCACAATATATTTTGAAGAAATGCTGAAGTTCTGCTCAGATTCATTCATGTTTGGAGCACTGCCACCATCAAAGGCCATAAATTAAAACTATTTTACAGCAAGGAACTGTTGAGTTCTGAACTCAACCCTGTTGGATATCCAATCCTCTCTCTGACACATAATTTTTTTCCTTTCTGTAGTTTTCATTTGCTCATCTCTTCACAAGGTCAGAGTTTCGAGGCTTCACCGTTACTGAAATTTCAGAAGAATGTGAATAAACCTCATCAGAATGTAAGTTTTCTTGCTCTGCTATATAAATTTTAGTGGTAATGAAAATGTGACAAATAAAAGTAGCTAAACCCAAGAGTTATACGATTTTTCTTTACAATTATACCAAAATCCTTAAGTGCTAGCCAATAAAACTCTTTTCTGCAGTGTAATAATGCCTGCAGCACTCCCTATGGAACTACTCATAGAGTACAAGAACAAAAGGAAGCTACTTGGAGACCTTCAATTATATTTCGTGAGAGAACTATGTATTGAATCCTGCTATCTTCCGAAGTGAAAGCTAATGTATTGAGCCAATACAGCATTCCAATATACAGAGCACCAGTTTATGATAATTACTTTTGCATCTGCATTTAGAGTACCACATGTAATTACTGAAGTGTATACTTTTCTCTCAGCAATGGTATGCAATTTCCATTAGTGGTCTTGGCAGTCATGCACAAGCATTACAAGACCTCTAAGTAATCTGTAGCCCCTTGTAATTAAATGCAAAAGGAAGCACAGCCAGTAGAACATAGTGAATAATTCACAAGCAATAACTTGCCTGATGAATTTAGCCTATTTTAATGTGACAAACCACAACCAGATATTCGATTTGTTCTTACGCATTAAGTTAGTCATTTATTACTTCATTCATCTGTGGTCCTTTTGCAACTTTTTGTGAAATATTTCAAAATTACTACTGGAATGATACTGATTGTTACATATTTCCTCACTGAAATTTTATATTAAGGATTTGAAAATAGATGCTGAAGCTTTGAATTTTGAGGCTTTTCTCTTTACAAAACCACCTGTTTGAAAAATTCTTACTTCAATTAAAGAAGAAACAGTTCAAAACCTCTGTAAAGGGTGCTTGTCCTGGATGCTGTCAAGGTAGCAACAGCACCTTTATGCGAGCAGAATCCCTGCCGGGATGAGTTGCAATGGTTGTACAACTCTCCCAAAGGACAGAGTTCTAGCTACAGCAGATAACCTGTTTCTGCTGGCTCCTCTAGGACGAGAGTTTCCTCAGGCGTGGTGTGGTAGCATCGATGAGAATATAAAGCTAGACAGAGGGCTCTTCCCTGGGATAACAGCCGTTTATTGTGAGTCCAGTGTTGCATTCTGAGGGTCCAGAGACATCCAGGTGGCTGGAGTAAACCAGGAGAAAGAGCAAAGAAGAAGCCCTGAAGGGCTCTTTTAATGAGAAGTGGGACCAGGAAACACCCAATGGGAAACCGCGTAGTTCAAAGTGACCAGTGGAGGAGAGCTTTCCAGGACATAGCCATATATGAGATCTGAAGTATGGATGCAGGTAACACAAGAGAAATATGGGATTTTACCACAGCTCAGGTAGAGGGAACAGATATTGGAGGAAGAAGGCCGAGGGCTTTGCCTTGGCATTCTTCCCCCCAAAACCTGAAGCTCAAAAGCAGTAGCTTCTGCCAAGTGCGCTGCTACATCTCTGTATCTTAACAAAGTTTTCACTAGAATAACTTGAAAATCATAACTTCCATCTAGCAGTAAAGTCTTATAGTTTGAAATTCAAACAGTACACAAGTGGAAAGAGGGTCTTTGAATATTTCTATTGGTCTTTGAATATTTTCTCTCATGTTGAGGGTTACCATATTATCTCTGTAATAACTTGAATAGTACAAACACCAGCTATATTACTTTCCTTACTACAGTTTCCTCATTAATATTTTTCCACAGGTTTAGTATACAAACCTGTTCTTCTTCTCTCAATTCAGTTTTTTACTCAAATAGCTCTTATTCTTTAGTGAACATACACTGGAAACATTTGGAAACAGCAGTCATTTTTCTTTCAGAATTTATTTTGTTAGGTTTAAATAAAAAAGAATATACTCTCCTTGTTTCATCTGGAAGATTAATCTTTTATCTAATTGGTTATTTCCCTGTATGTATGACATCCCTTCTCTGCTCTTATACTCTGCATTTATTCTTTTTCTCAAATACGAGTGACTGGAATTTTGTACAGTGTTATAAATTATGTTACGTGTGTGTCCAAAACAGAAACAAACTCTAGACTATAAAACATCATGGAAGAGAATATTTAATAAGATTTATTTTGAATTACAATGGTACAACATAATAGCCCCTGTATACACCATGATACTGAATTCTATCAAGAAATTTCATCAACAGAATGGAGCAGATGAGAAGAACCTGGATTACAGCTCAAGAGAAATGCTGCAACTGCACAGAAAATCTCAGAGACCAAAAAATTCTTAGTAGACTGCAAAGCCTTTTACAGAGTCGAACAGTGTAATTAACTAAGTGTGGTAAAGTTAATTGGCCAAACAAAGGAAAAAGGAATGCCAAGAACACATATTTTTAAGCCCAACATTGTGTTTTATGCTCACTACATTTAATCTGTTTTATATAATGAAACAATTTCAATCAACGTGTTTCCCAAAAAAATCAATTTTTAAGTCTGTTCTCCTAGTATGACATTGCCACTAATAGATACAGTGTATTAAGTTTAGATTACACATATTTAGAATTCTGTAATAATCTTGTGCCATGAAATTATTAAAATAATTTATGAAAAATAATAATGAAAAACTCTTTTTTGAGGATGTTTCACTATTACTGTAAATAGCTATTAAGATTAATAATAACTTAAATTTATTTGTTTCAATTCCATTATTCCTGTTGCAAAAACAATTTGTCAAAATAAGGAAGAGACACATTAACAAAGCACTGAAAGTTTGTTGAGTTTTTTAAAATTTTCTCTTAACAAAAATATTAATGTGTACCTGTCTAAGAATTGTGTTGGGTTTAGTGGTTTGGTTTGGCTTGTTTGCTTAGGGTTTTTTTATGTGAAGCTGTTGGTTCTAAGACTTTTCAACTTAAAAGATCCCTGAGTGGAGTCTTTTCTAGAAAGAATCTCTTGTCTAATGAGGACCAAATGGGAATTCTCAACTCAAGTTTCATCTCCTATATTATTTATTCTAAATAAGCTAAAATATATGTTAACATAATCTGTGTTTGTCAGATAAAAGTTAAAAATATTGCTATTTTTAAAAACCAAAACATTATTTTCTCTGTCATTGTTTTATAAGGAACATCTGTTTAATAGGAATTGAACTGATGCTGCTTGTGTTCTGTTATAAATAAAAATGAAATTTTGCAAGCCATGATATAGCAAGGCACAAATAACGTGTCATATGATCATGGTCTTTCATAAACAACTTTGTTTTGATGAAACAACAAAAAATAGCAAATCATAAAATTAAGGAGTTCTTTTCCATTGGCCAAGACATTTTATATATGTCTGGCACAATCGCTAAATGAAACAGAACTTACAGTTTGTATGATTACACACTAACTCAAGAAACCAGAAGAAATACTTACCCTTAAATACAAGCAATTCCTTTAAAAGTCATATTTTAATTCAAGGGAAAAGAAATCATAAGCGCTTTGTTAGAGTGAGATTTTATCAGATAGCTAGAAGGAAGCCATGAGTGCAAACCCTCAATCGAGTCTTTAAAGTTACACAGAGAGATGCAGATTATAATTTTCAAGGTCTTGTTTCATTTTCCCCTTTTCCCTTTTTCTTTTGTTAATTCAGTATGTCTGAAATCAGCCTTGGGAGTCTTTCTAATTTATAATTAATTTCTATTATTATTAAGTAATTTCAGCTTTTCTAGAACTGGAATTTGATTCTACACTCTCTGAAAAAAAAATCCTAGGGTAAGGAGTTCTCTTCTCATGTCCCCCAAAAATCACAGGGAAGGAAGCATCAAAAGAACAGTTATTTCCCTCATTTACCTCATTTTAGGATTCTATTTACTTCATTTTGAAATTCCATTCATTTCATCTTAAGAGGGCACAGACAATCAGACAGAAAAGACAGGAGTCAGAAAGGATGGCAGGAATTATGGAGAGACAAGGATTGTACTGCTTTAAGACATAGGTTTAAAGCATTAAGTTCAAATCCTTGCAAAGTCTAATGCTTGTTGCAATAATAAAAGAGCAAATTGATTGTAAACCTTTTTCTTACTCCAAAGAACACAAAAACAGCCTATACAATGAAATATAACTTAAATTATCCTATTCCTTTATCCCTTTACCCATCTTTTCATTTTAAGTATCATTTGAAAAGACACAAATGCACAATTAGAAGTCAAAGATAGTTGTACATAATTATGTACAAGAATCTTCTACTTACGTTAAAATAAGTAATCGCTGAAAATAAGAAACATGTTTATATACCTATTTAAAAAAAAAATAAAATCAGAGTTTCCAGGATGTATTCTTTTATCCTTTTCTGGAGGAAATGACAAAGCAATTGGTTAGGTATCACCATCACACACCACAGTATCCCAGGTGAATATATCTAAATGAACTAAATTATGGGTTGACTTTAATTGCTTTCAGAACAGAGACAAAAATGGTATGTAATTTTATATGGACTGACTACATCAGTGTGTATGTACATGTATATTACACACATTCTACCTCTTATACATGATATTTACATAGGCCAAGAATGCAACAAACCTGGTTGCATATGAAAGGCATTCATTTTAAGACACCAAAATTTTGACATATCTATTCTTTAAAAACAAACCACACAAGTAAATGATTAAAGCATATGGCTAATTGCTCTCATAAAGTAGAAAAAAATAATAAAAGGCTTCCATACAATACTTCGTTTCTTACAACACAAGTGAAAGTAATTATACCATTCCTTTATAACCTCTACAGGAGTCAAATACACCCAGTGTCTGTGCACTGAATTGTTATTTAGAAAACAATCTCTATTGCAAATTATATTAAATAATTCTAAAATCAACAAATTTGCCTGATGAGAATACCTGTTGCAAACTCTCTTTCCAATAAACTTAGTAAGCAATATATAGAAATAGCATCATCTTTATGTAACTTCTTGATGAAATAGTATAGAAAAAGCAATTATTTAGAAAGATATATAAAAAATGAATCTATAAAAACTTATTATCTTTGGAAAAAACAATGTAATAAGTAATCAGTTATTTGATTATGAGACAGACTATATTACTAAGATGTCTAGTAGAAGCACATTAGTAACTGATTAAGTCTATTGTCTTTGGGGAAGTTATCAATTGCAACAACATACAAATATATAGAATTTTCTCTATTTTTGACAGTATGGTTTAAGTAATTAGGATCATGAAAAGATGAACATTTAGATTTTTGGAATGACTAATAATATGCCTAAAAGATTACCTATGGCAAATAGACATTTTAATAATACATAAAATTGCAAGGCAAATATTGGCAGTCCATATTTAATACTTGGTAATGTTGCCTAAAAAGGTACCTAAAAACTGAGACGAGTCAGGAGTAAGGGAATAAAAGGTGGGTATTTATTTGAAAGGCCTTCAAAGGTACATTTAGGGGAGACAAAACCCCCCTAGGGGCACCACCCAAAATGGACGATGAGTCACGAGTTCTCCACACCTTTATAGGTTTGGTCCATTTGCATGTCAGCATAAATTCACCAATTAAAACTTTGCAATTTCCCCCTAGCTCCCCTAGCTTGCTGTCCCACTCCCCCCCC
>VZRZ01007410.1:299359-332773 GCA_013398175.1 Climacteris rufus | reverse complement strand
AGGCTATGAAGCATCTCAGAGTTACACATTAGGCAATACAGAATTCGAAAAAATATAAGGGTTAAAACCTAAGGCAACAGTAAGACAATGAAGAGTGTTTTCTCAGCAAGCCATTAAAAAAAAGAAGTGCAGACAACTCAGGTACATTTGAACAAAAAGAGATTTAGAATTCAGTGGTAAAAACCGTGGGGTTTTTTTCTCTCTTGGTGTAACTTTTTACTTTCAAAAAACAAGCTTGACCAAAGGCCACTGAAGCTAACAGAGCCTTCTTGGCTTTGGAACAGACTTTGAAGAACATTCTTGTGCTATTTTTGATTGAGTAGAGTTAATTTTCTCCACAGCAACTGTTGTGGGGCTGTGCTTTGGATTTGTGTTGAAAACAGTCTTGATAACATAGAATTGTTTTTGTTACTGTTGAGCAGGGCTTACACACAGCCAAGGTTTTTCTGTTTTTTGTACTGTCAAGTTGGTGTGGAGACTGGGGATGCTTGGGAGGTTGGGAGGAGACACAGACAGGACAGGTGACCCAAACTGACCAAAGGGATATTCCAGACCATATGACATCATGCTCAATATCTAAAGTGGGGGGGGGGAAGGAGGAAGGGGAGGACATTTGGAGTGATGGCGTTTGTCTTTACTAGGCATGTTACAAGTGATGGGGGTCCTACTCTTCTAGAGATGGCTGAACATTTGCCCAGCCACGGGAACAAGTGAATTAATTCCGTATATTGCTTTGCTTGCCTGAATGACTTTTGCTTTCCCTGTTAAACTGTCTTTATCTCAACCCATGAGTTTTCCAGCTTTTACCCTTCTGATTCTCTTCCAGATCCTGCTGGTGGGGGAGTGAACGAGCAGGTATGTGGGGCTTGGCTGCTGACTGGAGTTAAACCATGGCAGCCCTTTTTGATGCCCAATGTGAAGCATGAGGGTTTGAGATAATAACAGATTGGACTGGCATATGCAAGAT
Organism: Climacteris rufus; assembly: GCA_013398175.1. Taxonomy (NCBI): domain Eukaryota; kingdom Metazoa; phylum Chordata; class Aves; order Passeriformes; family Climacteridae; genus Climacteris; species Climacteris rufus. Next base: position 331,806 of record VZRZ01007410.1, on the reverse strand, counting down.
AGAATTTATAGCTGCTAGTGCTGCTTAGCCAGTAATCAGTAGGCCCCTGTCTCACCATGGGGCTCACTTTCCTGACTGTATATTTGCAGCTAATGTTCATTGTAGTCCTCACACAGCAATTCTATAAAGTTCTCTGAATGAAAAAAATTTGCCTTGAATTGATTCTTCAAGAATGACCATAGTGAACACTCCTTTGTGAGCTGACAAGGTTTGGATTTAAAATATTTCCCTAAACATATCTTCCAGCTCTATTCAAAAGTGGAAGCATCAAAATAGGGAGAAAATTGCCTTAAAATTGTTTCGGATCTATATTACTCGGAACTATTTCTAGAACTGTGATGCAAATAATAAGTGTGACTTTAGATTTAGTCCAATAACTTAATTAATCATAGACATTAAAAAGTGTCTAAATACAATTTCTGCATGCCGGAGTTGAGAAAAATGCTTGATATTGTGCTAATTCACTTACAATTCTAACATTATGCATCTTCTTCTATTAGAGTGAAATGAAGTGCACACATAGTGAAACTTTCAAAAGTGGCTCTCATTTAGAGTCAGCAAACACTTCTCTTACTAGGCTCCTAAATTCCATATTCATGAAGATATACGATTATCCGTCATTAGTAAAGCACAGAATTAAGAATCTATTTCTGTTATTTTTATGGATTTAGTCTCAAATAAGTTTAACTAAAAAAAAGTTGCTCATAAACTTTAATAATAAATATTAATTTCCTGAGGGCATGATAAGAAATATTTGTAATTTTATTTCTTCTTCCCTTTCTGAAAGGGTAAAAGTATATCTTAGTCTTGTGTTTTTATGAATCCTTGTTGTATAAAAACAAAGTTTATTTCAGTTGGCAAACTGGAAAGCTTGATTTTAATAAGAGTGTTTACACTGCCTGATACAATGTGTTTAATAGACAGACTATTTAAATATTTATGTGGACTGTTAAATAGTATCTGGTAAAATATAAAAATATATCTAATCTTATTAGTTTGTCATGTTACCATGCTACTTTTTTGATTTCTAATAAAAAAATGGCTAATAGGATCACAATGGAACATGGTAAGGTGCACAGAGAACCAGAGCTTGGTCAGGAATTTATTGTATTTTCCTTACCCTAGTAAACATGCCAGAAGAAAAACAGATTTCATGTTTCAATCATTTTAATTTGTTCAACCAAGTATTGTTACATAAGATATACTCCGAGGTATAATTATTCTCCAAAGATATCAGTTTCTTTTTAGCTTTGCTTCACAAGAATGAGAGTTGCTAATTTTATGAAATAATTCACACATATGTCTTCTTTCTCAGGTAAGCTTAGTTTGTGGCTGGAGACGAAATTTATAGACTATATTAAATTCATGGTCACTGAGGTATTTGTGAAAATAGTTGCTTCATCATATACATATCAAGAAATGTAATTTAATTGCCACATTGATAAGTTTCTGATCACAAGAATAAAGCTATTATGGAGAACTGTGGAAAGAATCAATATATTTGTTTAGAATTGAAAAGTTCTTAAATCCAAGTCATTCTGATCATCCTTAAATATAAAAAGCTTTGATATCTCAGGAAAATTTTTAATTAGCAGTGTTTGATATCAGTCTGCCAAATACTGGACTGAGGATTCTGCAGCTCTTAAAAGCCTTTGAAATAAACAAAATAAATAAGAAATTGGCATGTAAGCAGGAAATTTTTCAAAAAGGTAAGTTTTGCAGTCTCTGCATGCAATTTCCCTACTATTCTTAGTGACATTTCTATGCCTAAATCTCCATTGTCTGCTTGTTGTGTGTACTGCTGTGGGGAGCATTCAACCAAAGACAGTGTGCATTCCTCTGAAAAGTGGCTCTCTTTAAGCAGCAGACAGTGTGAAAGTATGGGCGTGAATGTCCTTGTTTCCCTTACTCTAAAATAAGTAGGTAAATTCTGCAGAAAACTAGAAATAATATTGTCACATGAGATTACTGCCCATCATTAAATCTATGAATTCCATTCTGTAAATCAGACCATCAATTAGACCCACTCTAGGACATTTTTATTTCACACCCATGTGGCATGACCTCAACAAGCCTTCCTGAGCTGATTAATACTTTGGTGTTGCAAGTGAATTTATTTTCCTGGGCTTAACTACTCCAGCTGTCTGCCACTGGTGATAGATATGGATGACCATCATTCAACTAATTAACGAAAAGTTTCTAAGTCATTAATAATCTTGCATTCTAAGAGGAAAGTAAAATTAACCTCCTAGGATTAACTGATTGGATGCTTTTGTAAGGAGTCAAGCTAGCAGTTGAGGATATATTGTAGGTTGCATCTAATTTTCTGCAAAATCTCATTTAAAGAATGATAGGAAAGCTCTAGACTTATTAATGAAGTATGGAAGCTGTAAAAGATGATAAAGAAACATTAAAAGTCCTTTGCATCATAGTACAGTATGAACAGAACCATAACTGAACAAGTGGGACAGACTACCTACAGGTTTTTTGTTTTTCTAAGATCCCAATCTAGTAGGACCTTCAAGTAAATGCTTAACCCTCTGTGCATGACTACATAGTTCAGATTTCTGCGGACCTGAGAGCCCTAATTAACTGCTTTTCCATAAGGAAGGGGCTTAAACTAATGTTTAAAATTTGAACTCATCATTAAGATCTTTGCTTCATGCAAGTGCCTAGACTAGCGTTTGACAGAAAAGTTGACAAGCATGTTGATAGTCTTTCTTCAGTCTTCAAAACTCTTGTCTTGTAGCTTTAGGTAACAAATAATGCAATGTCCCATTTCTGTATTCATTTGCTGTGTACTAATAAAGGCCGTCAGTGAGGCATAAACATTTACAATCAGATGATGGCTAGAAAATTTGTGTTTCTCACACATACACATACCTTGCACGTGCCTTTATTGATTTAAAAATTCTTTGTCTATAGCCTTCTGGGAAAAACAGTAAGGAAATAAACGAATTAATAATACCTAAAATAAACACAATTACTTGATTGCCTTCAAGATGAGAATTAGTCCAGGATACATTTTTCATGTTAATAAATTAACCAATTATCTTTAGTCACACTATCCTCCTTTTTTTAATTACAATTCTATATTCAGGGAAAAATATTCAAGTTTTACAGGCCATTCTTACATGTTAGTTAATTTCCAATGTAAAAGCAAAATACTTCAGACTTCAGAGTCCATCAGGGCTAGTGAGATCTCATTGGATTTCTGGAAATCTAAAGATGTTGTTGCTAGCAGTAATTATTAGATATGTAGACAATTTAAAATTGAACTAGCTGAAATAAGAAATAGGCAGAAAAATTATCTGAATTTTGTGGTCAAAAAATTAGAAAAAAAACCGGTTACTTCCTAAAACTCACCACATTTGTCTCGCTTTTAGGATCTGCACTTGCATTTTTTAAATTAAATGAAAAAGTCCAGTACATTTTGAGATCAATAAATAGCTCTCAAAGAACTTCATATAAGTTTGGTTTTGTTTTTCTTTTAAGGAAAATAACTTCCTTTAAAAAGAGATGCATAATGCCGGTTTCAATTCCATTATGCATTTTACATGGATTTAACAAGCCAAGTGTCTTTTGGCTGCCACCACCTCTAGGTTTTTATATTGCTTTGTCATATCCAACTCATTAAATAATTGCCTTGTAGTATAGTCTGTGATTATATTTTCATTAAGTGACTGCTATGATGCTTCATAGAAATGATTCCTATTAGTTTTGGGGGAAGCAGCTGCTTTCACAAGAGCAAAAAATCAGTGCAGTGCAGTGTTGCAGTTGCAATTTAAATAGTTCTACAAGTTTATTTCACAACTTTATAAATAGGTTCATTTTTCAAGGTATATGACAATTCAAGTAAAATCTGTGGACACGTAATATGAAAAAATGGCTCTTCAAGAACAAAAAAAATCCCTTAGTAGTAAAGAATGTGTACATTTCTCCAGCTCTGGAGAATATTCTCAACATTGGCCACAATGCTGGTGAGTTATTGAGCCTTTTATATACATGGAAGGAAAAAGAAGAGAGATAATGGGTACAATAATCATCTTAATAACACTACAAGCTGAATTTCAACTTCCAAACTTCTCTTCAAAGGTAAAAGTGAACCTCCAAGGCTTTTTAAGAGGCTGCTGCCCTTTTCAAACCACATTTCAGGTGCATCATTCTTGCTGATTTATACATGCTAAATTCTGTGTGCCCTATTCCTCCTGTACAAAGCTGAAGAAGGCTGCTTAATTTCATTTTGCACCCTAGCAGCCTCATTCAGTTCAGACTGGTTGAAAAGTCTTAAGGCTAATTAACGTGAATACAGACTATGGACTGAGCTGGGGATAGATAGGACCTATAGCTTGTGACTGACACACACACTGAAGATATGAGCAGACCAGTTCTTTACAAAACAGTTGAGACTCTTTCCCCTGCATTCAGAGCTATTGAGATAACCCAGCAACAAGAAGGCATAGCAAGGGGAATAATGATAAAAATCCAGAGCAACATTTCAGAGAGTTTGAAGTATCATAAGCAGAAGCACCTTTCTTGTAATTATTGTTTTTTTTTCTTTTTAAAGAGCAAATTAAAACTGCTTGATGACTCTGAATTACACATTAGACATATGAGATAGAAGTAATTGTTACTGTAGAAAAATATGCATAAAGCCTTATTACCCATACATGCACACCACAATGGAATCTATGGCTAAGAGAAAGATGAAATTTCTTATATCATAATAAGAAACTCTGGAAAAAGGTACTAATAAAACGGTTGACTCTCCTGTTGACATCACTATGGCTATATTACATGTTTGTAAAGAGTGAGATTGCTGGGAAACATGTACTTTGCTTACAATCTCTTCCTTCTACTATTTGCACAGAAGAATCTATTACCACAGCTGACAACATTGTGACAGTCTCAGGTTAAAGACCAATTGAAGATCAAACTAGTAGAAGGAAAATAGAAGGAAATAGCACTAATCCTTCCTGGTCACCGTTGAAATACTGTAATCTGATAGTATTGAAAATCTTGTTCCTGTGATATTATTGAAAACAATCCAAATTAAATTGTCAAAAGACCACACATCCAGTTAATCAATGTAAGTAATTAGAAGTTAAAACAATAACGGTTCATAAGACAGAAGTGTGTGACACTGCTTTTCTGATTCAGTCTCCGATTTATTATGGCTTTTTTACAGTTGTTCTGATTAAAAAAAACCCCAAAAATTCCACTAAAGCCACAATCTATACTCCCAGGATTTTCAAATGGACAACTTCCAGCTGTGTTATCATGGAAAAATTAATGAGGGGAAGAATAGCAAAACATTGGACCCACTGTTGGTCTTTTTACTCAAGAAAGATGTGATTCTCTGACTTGTATTACATATTTTTTTAACACTAACTCTCAATCTATATTTGGCTATGCTGGTCTAGAAGTCAGACTGGTTGGAGGCATGAAGCTAGATGCTGTTGCCTGTTCTGCTACTAGTCTACTATATGATCTTGGACAAGTCTCTAAGTTTCTATGCATTTTCTCTTGGAACTTCTGATTCTCTCAGGTTTCTTTATAATCAATTCTTTACTGGTTTTGACCATGTAAGGACAATGTTTACCTAAAGAATTTGCTGTGGTTTTTTGGGGTTTTGGTTGTTGGTTTCTGGGTGTTTTTTCTGTTTTGGTTTGTTTGGTCTCTCTTTGAGTTGGGTTTTTTGTGTTCTGTTTGATTACTTGGGGTTTTCTTTTGGGTCAGGCTTTTTTTGTTTATTTGTTTGCTTGTTTGGTTTGGTTGTTTTTATATTTGGTTTTGGTCTTAAATTTAATGTAAGGACTTTTTGGTTTGATGTTATGCTGCCTGAAAACATTTTGATGTCTAGAAAGATGCTGGGCACTTGGAAGCTACTGGAGTCATTACCTGCAGAGTTCTAACAAATAATTTGATTTTTATATGAAACTGAAGAAGTGACAGCAGTGACTGCAATAAGGCATTAACAGTACTGCCTAAAGGAAATGCTACTGTTTGTATGGATGAAGAGTAATCTGTAATCAGCTGATGGACTGAATCATTGCTCTGTGACTCAGCAGAGAATCACTATAGGTATTTTTGTGTAAAGATGTTCAGCTGCAGAGCCAGTAGCTTCGCAGTGCTGAACACTGACCCTACAGACAGTAATGAAAATCATAGTGGAAGTTAAACCAAAGGAACCCTTTGGGAACAAAGGAAACAAAAGCTAGGAAGACAACTACAAAATGGGAATTTCTGTACAGTGATATTTATATATTCTATGAAAATATCCCAATGTGACTCTCATTAGGAGATGGTTTGAATGAAATAAGTCATGTTTTACACTCTGCAATCAGCTTCCAACCTCCTTACATCTACAAGCAAGGGGAGTCTGTAAATGCCAATATCTAACTGCTCAAAAACTAGTGCTGAAAATTTTGCATACAAGAAACCGTCTAATGTCAACTCTAAATAGTGTCTCTAGTCAATTCTACGAGAACTATCGGTTCTAATTATTTTGGCTTGATTGCAATTTGTGAACTTATGGAAAGGAAGTCTGAAAGAGGAAGAATGAAGGGACTATTTTGGCTGTTTTATAGTACTAAATTTTTACCAAGCAACTTCCCTCTAGATATGTTCTGGCTTTTATTTAAACATCTCTGGGAGTTCTGATAAACTTGCTCTCAAATATCAATTTAAGCCACCCACACTCTAAGTAAAAGCAATTAAATATGTACTGGAAAGGGAGGGAAAGTTTTTAATGAACACACTGTTGACCCATCAGAGAAAGTGCTTGCAGATTTCAACTCTGTACTGCACAGCAGTAAGGATTTGGAGAAAGGACAGAATGATCCTAACCTAACACATATCCTTAGGTACAAAATAAAGTATTGGTAGCATGAAGTCCTCTAATTCAGAGAGTTCTGGGTCAGGATATAAGATTTCACAACATGGGCGAAGAATTTCAGAGGAAAGGCTGAGCTGACCTAAAGCACAAAAGGAGAGGAAGTTAAAGATCCCCTCTCTCCATGCAAGCCCTGTACAATTTTCTTTCATGTATAAATAATAACCATACTGCATAAAAGGTGCAAGATAGATCATCTTTAATGGCTTAAAACGGCAGCCAAAAATAGAATCTTGGAATGTTTTTTTGAAGTCCTTTTAGCACATTCTAGGACAAAGCCCTTGTCAAGAGGAATAGACGTTTTTGGACAAGCCAGCACATTTGTTCCCATAACCTCAAATGGAAATTCCCAACCATCCGTGAAATCAAAGGGAAGACACGTTCCTCCTACAAGAAGACATTTGTAATTATACTGTTAGGGATCAGCATTCTCTCTCTCTCTTTTATACTCCTACTCCTCCTATTCTTTCTTGTGATCTCTCACCAGATCTCATTAGAGGAGAAAATCAGAAAGAGGGAAATAGATACAAAATATGCAACACTTACTTAAGCTGACTTACAATATGAGAAGTTTTTTAGTTGCACAGACAAGACAGTTAATCTGCATGTCCTGAATAAAGCAAAAAATCCAACAAAGAAAATATTAAAACCAAATTTATATATGTACCAATTAATACAGTCAGCAACCTTATAAACTGAAACTATACATAGGTCTTATATCTTCTAGACAGTTACAGCTTGCACATATTCTATTACAGTTTAAACAGATTTCTTTTTCAGTCTAACTTCAGGAGATCTGTATATGAAGGACTCTTCCCTGTGGTCGAAAACCATATTTACTGACTGCTGCTGTTGACTATGCTTGCTACACCACAAGCTTTTAACCTTACCTGTCAAATTAATTGCACTGTGCACATGCAGATTGAAGGGCCTTCTATGCTGTTTTACATATCACCTCAGTAGTTCAAGGCAACCTGCTCCTATGCCAGTGACATGTGGAAGTTGTGACTTCCCTGCATTCACTGAGGAGAAAGGGAAGAGTGCATTGTGCTACTGCTTACAGCAGGTACAGGAAGAAAAAAAATCATCTGACTAAACTTGGATAAAATTCAGAAGGGAAAAGGACCAACAAATTTATAAAGAAAATACATTATCTGTGTTTGAGCTGGCTGAGAAGGAAGTCAGCAGTATGGGAAAGAAAAAGAATTGTGAGGACTCAGACTGGAGTGAGGACATGTATTAAAGGTAGAAAGGTAGTTATTACCATGCATTTACCTCTCCTCTTGTTGTGTATGGAGTTGTGCATGCTACCTTGTGAATGCTGGGACCCATGTGATGGAATACAGCTAAGAAAAACTGTAAGATCCTTCAAGTTTGTGATCCACTATATGGCAAAGGCAATGTAACTCTTCCGTTAGTGGAATCTGACTATCCCTTCAACCCCCTGAACATGTTATAAGATTTAGAGGGCGTGTATTTTATGCTGTACATGGAAAATTATGCAGAATTCTCCTCACATTCTTTATGATCACACATAAGAATTTCCAGAAAGTAACCTAAATTAATAGCTCTGAAAAGGTGAAATGCAGACTTAAGGTGTTTGTCATCCTGTGAATTATGGGTAAACAACTTCAGACAGTTCCCCACACAAGAAAACTTTCTCACCTCTTTACAGCCACAACCTACTCAACAGAGCACAAAACACAGGCTATCAGGTATTTCAGAGTGTACATGCTCCTTTCTTTCACTTTTCCCTTCACCTTCCCTCCCACAGTTCTCCCAGATTTTTATTGTTTTAATCATAAGCACAGCTCTGACAATCTGTTCCAACTAATCCCTGGATCAGTTCAATACAGCTGTATCTAAAAAGGTGTTTACCTCTGAAGCATTTGCAGATAATTCCCATTGGCTATGGACTGCCCCAGGAAAGACAGAAATCCTGTATTTCCCGGCTTTCAGAAATCAGCATCCTGAAAAGTCAGAAAATACACCAGAAAACCTTGCATCTGCTAAAGTTTTTGGCTTTTTGTCCTTGAGTATGTAAGATGAATAAACAGGCTTAATATGGAATCAAGTTAAAATACTAACATCAAACAAAGAAGAGGTGGTTATGTGTCCAAATGGGCAAAATAGACACCAGGTTTGTACAGAGCCAATAGTAAGTGCATGGTCTAGCAAAGATAGGCAAGAAGAACAGGACAAACGATGTCAGCTCAGCTGCTTGGAAATTCTTTTCCTCCCTACAGATGAAATGGAGGCATGACAATATTTTTTTTAATCTTTTTATTACAGGAATACTAAAAGGTTCTGAGAGAGACAAGAACCTTACTGTGCTTCCTTTTATACCTGTGTAGCCCAGCTAGACAAGAAATAGATAATTATTCCTTTTTTACAGATACAGACCTGATGTTCAGTGACAAAGTCGTTGATTTTTCTGAAAGTCTGCAGGAGAGGTAAGGCAAAGAATGGAGATACTTTGAATCCCAGAACATAATGCATTACCATCTTCTCTTGCTCTTACAGAAAAAGGAGTAGGTGATTCAATTTGATGTTTCATGCTTCTGTTTCTTCATACAACACAATTAATTCCCATGAAGAATTTCTATGTGGATACTCCTACTTCAGGTTTGGTACAGCTTCAGTTTAATAATTTCTCCTCTATGTGTATTTTACTAGCTGCAAGTGTTTGTGAAATCTCATCTTATTTTCTGGTGTAAATGCATTCAGGATTCAAAAATCACCCCTTTATCTTTCCTTTTTCTTTGTGTTATCAACAAACCTCAGCATATGATTTGAATACTGATGCTGTGATTAATTTTCATGTCATCATGGAGGGGTAGGTTTTCTGAAGTGTTAAATGACTTCTTACTGGGGCCCAGATATTTTAAATCTTTCACTGTGTTGTGGAACCATATCCTACTTTGACAGAAAGATTTGTTTAATATACGTAAAAGCTTATAGAATCCTGAAGATATGAATTCTTATAGCCATACATGTTATTAAACAGGCTTTGTGTGATGATAAGTTAGAGTATTTCTGAGAGACAGACGTTTTCAGCTTTATGCAGAACAGACATTCTGATGCTTTCCATTACCTTTATGAACTGTGGAAAATCAAAGAAGAAAGTTCAGTAAGATTAAAGTACATGGATTTACTTCCTACTTCTCAAAGGCAGAAAATCTGTAGTTCTGGAGCTATTCATCCCCTGGATCAACTTTCTTTGTACACCCTTCACAGATCCCAGGATTAGATAATCCGTCATGAAGATGGTCCACTAATATCCAGGTTGCTTTGTAAAGTGTGGAAAGAATTAGCTTATTTAGGGCAAATCTAGATTAATTCCACTGAAGTCAATGTGATTTCTCTAATTTTAATTTCCAATACGAATGAGAGCAAAATATATCTCAGTAAAGTAAATTTTGACATCCCTGAAGGTAAATTTTGACATCCCTGAAGAGCTGAAAAGCACAATTTAAAGGTGAGAGACTTAATGTATCCATGTCTAATGGTCTATAATACAAATGCACTATGAGTGCATCTTCTCATACCTATTTGTATTCATGTTATACATCTTTTGTCAATTTCTATCAGTCATTAAGATTTCACCGACTGAACAAGCAGCTGAGCTGAAATCCGAGTGACTACAAAATAATCTGAAACAGAGCAGTCTTGCTCCATGGACAGCAGTCCTCTCTTTTTTCCACACTGGAATATGTTATTACATCTTAGAGACAGACCTGAGTCACCAGTTAACACTGCACAGCAGGGATAGGGAAGAAATCATGGCAAGATTGAGTTTTTCAGGCTTTATGTGAGAGAGTACTTACATAAGTAATTCCATTTATTTCATTGTGTTGCTGTGCATAATCTGTCAGCCTCTGGAAATTGGTAGGTTGGGTATTGGCATTAATCAGCTCAGCTGCATTGCTTTGCATCTGGATGGGAAAGCAGATACCTTTGTATCCAGATCCAAATTTTATGACATTTTTATAGCATTTATGTCATAAAGTGTGTGTACTTCTGACCAGTGGCACTTTCCTTTCCAAAATGCAAGTGCAGATGACTAGGACAGGATCTGGTTTTTAGCTTTTTTCATTTGCATTGAAATAATTGTTTTCTGTAACCCAGAAATAAAGATCATAATGAGTTATTCCCAATTTTTCTATGAATATTGCCTAAGTATGTAATAGAGTGCTTGTTAAAAATAATTTTATTTTTATTTTCTTTCTATGTTTTCTTTTTCTATGGTTGACTTTCTGTGACCCTGAAAATAAATGTCCCATATTCACATGGAAAAAGATCATCCCAATCTTATAAACTCTTCATCATTCAAGTAACCCACAGTCATTAATAGTCACCTTGATTTCAGTGGGATGAGTTACATTAGCAATGTAACAAACATCTTCATCTTCCTACAACCAAACTCTTGCTGAACTATACTTTAACCCATATATAGTCTCACTGAAGTCAAGAGGAATAACTATTGTGTAAAGAATAAGTATCAGAGTTGGTCTTACCCAAATAAGTCCGAGACCTTTAATGAATTTTATGCAATTGCTGTTCTACAACCACATACAGCCCCATTAGCTTCAACCAGGATCCATCAGGGACTCGTTGCAAAACTACGTCTTTAAGGCAGGCTGCCAAGAATGAATGGTTTAACTTAAGGGATGATGTTAAAATGATTTAGATTGACAGTTAAATTAAGTGAAACTACCTGTGTAGACACACACCAGTTTAGTATGCCCCTGTAATTTACAGTTTAAAACCCCAGGAGCACCCACACACCACCTCACATGGGCTTAATACTGCAACATAACGGACTTTGTTTTCTAACAGCACTCAAGAGGCACATTCTACCTGACAATTTCTCCCTGCTTTGTGAATCAAGAAGTCTGCAGCATGACCTATGCCTAATGATGAGTTTCTTTATCAGGATGCTTTACCCATCTGGTCTGCCCTGTCTGCCCCTGCACTCTCCAATCACCTTGCACAGATGTGCAGGGGGTGGACTGTTAATTTCTGACCATGTTTATTCTTTTCATGATCACATATGATCTGTAAGAAATAAGTGAGCCTGTGAGTGCTGGTTTTTGAAATCTCATCAGTGATATTTCTAACTGAAAATAGACTTCTTAAATCTTACACAAATAAAATAAAAGATCTTTTCCTCTCCTCTCAGTCTTGTGCTGAATTCAGTGAACAGTCTTCCATCTCTTGATGCAGTATAATTTGAAAACTATTTGGAGACATCAATGTTGACTTCAAGCCCTGTGCCAGTGATTTTACTCAGCCATGGAATAAGACCCAGTAGCAGATAACTTGTTACAGATATAACACAATGAACTATTTTTCAAATATCTCTGTTCTCTTGTTTTCTCTTCTGGATTTGGCAACAAATTTCTGGTCCTTGATCTTGTGGTCCTTATCTGTCACAAGCCTGTGCCAGCTACACACAATATCCATAAACCCAGACTATGTCTGGTAGGTAGCTCTGTAATATCTGTAATTTATAGATAACCTAACCTGGGTTGTTTTTTGTTTTTTCTTTTTTCCACTGTAAAAAAGGTTGGGTACTTGTGTTGTGTTCTCTAATGAATAGAAGAAAATGGCATGGCCTAGACAAGGTGGTTTCTTTGCTTTAATCTATTTAACCTCTCCTTACCCCCCCAAAAAAACCCTTACAGACATTTTATGGTATATTTTATGTTGATTATAATAAATATATAGAAAGATTGTGTAAAGATAGGACATAAAAAAATTAATTGGCTTATACTGAACTCTGTTCTTTCCTTCAGTGCTGTGTATCTAAACCATTTACACTCACAGTAAGAGTTTGGACTAACTAGAAGTGTCAACAAACAGAGATTTTTAAAACAAACAAAGAAACAAACAAAAAAATTAAATAAATCTCTAACCATAGAGAAATAGAAGGGCATGCTTTTCTTTAAATATGGATACACAAGGCCAGTTTGGATGGGACTTTGAGCAACCTGGTCAAATGTAAGGTGTCCCTGCCCACAGCAGGGGGGTTAGAACTAGATAGTCTACTCAAACCATTCTATGTTTCTATGATATGATTTGTCCAACCATTTTTATCTCTTCTTTGTTTCTTTTGTTTTCCTTGATATGTATTTCCATGTGTGTACTACCTCCCCTTAGGGCTAGGTAGCAGTGCAAAATATCTCAGGTAGACTGTCTGATGTTGAATGTTCTAAAATGTCCACTACCTCCAAATTTTACACATTCTTCCAGGGAATACTGGATTCTGAAATAAAGGCTGGAACCTGTGGCAAAAGGTAAACTGAGTTTTTCCCAAAACTGAAGTAGGTAAGCACAATTTGTTTCGGAATTACAATTGGCCTTAATATATATAAAATAGAAAAATATGAATAAGCTAAATGAAACCTGTGTTAATTAAATCATGTTAGTATTCAATAATCAATTGCTGTCCATTTACTTATTTTAAGACTAGAAAACTGTGCTCTTCACATTTGCCATTAAAACTTTTCAAAGTTTTGTTCTCTCTAGCTGCTCTTAAAAGTCTCAACTCAAGAGACTATAGGCTTAGTATTTACAGTCTGGTATAAAATTAAACACATATTCAAGAAATTCCCTGAAACAGAGTCAAAAAATCCTGAAGCTAAACAGAGTCAAAAATCCTGAAGCTGGCAACAGTTTTTAAGTCAACAGTAATTTAGGATAAAGGTTCCTAAAATATTAAAAATATATAGAACAGAAAAAGAAGAAACGATATATAATATGAAGAAGAAACTGCACAAAGGAATTAAAAAAATATATATATATACACACATATAAAAGCTTCTATACTCCCTATAGGAAAGGAGACTTTTGCGGGTATGAAAATCTGTGCAATCAGGGAAGGAATGAAAAACTGGTTTTAATCCAAATGGTTTATGCATTTTTGATACGTATTGAATCAGCTTAGAAAAGCCCATCAAATAACTCATGGTGTACAATTTATGGTTAGGGATCAAATATTTTATGTTCTAAGCCTGTCTAATTTCAAATTTTTATTGACAGGAAAGGTACACAATGTTTATAGTGCTGTATTCTTTTAGGAAAAAGAAAAAAGAGAAGTATCACACTAAACCCACTCACATCTCACCTCATCAGTTGTAACCTGCATGAATGATAATAGATTCTCAAAGCTCTGTACTTCTCTGTGACAGTTCTAATAACGCAGTGCCAGATGTTTAAAATGTCTGCAATACCCAGAGGTTGCAGTGCAGTGACCTCCACAGTCTCCCATTCAATGGACATTGTTGATAAATCTGAACATAATTACAATGCAATCCATTCCTAATAGGCATGATTGCAATATAACAAATAAAAGCACTTACAAAACTAAATGTGTTAAATGAAATGTATTTTTTTCTGATCATAATAGACACTCTCTGGGTGTCTATTATTTATTCCTCTTAAGAAGAGAACAGGGAAGGAGGTTTGAACATGTTTGAGACATGGAAGAACATCAAGTAATGTAACCTTTGGGCTTTCATTCCCACAAGCTGTGTAAACTATTGAGTTAAAACAAATATTTTTAAATAACAAAACCGTTTTGTTTTTTTTTTGTTAAGCCTCTGCAACAGCACATAGGGCATGTTCTCAGTGTCCAGAGTCCTTGGCAGATAACCGGAAGAGCAGTGTTTTCCTTATCACATTTTACCAGCAAACTTGCTGTAGTAACACTATATCCTTGCTTTCAAAATTAATTTAGCAAGCATGCAGAATTAAGACACAGCCATTTTCAAGACCCAAAGCCTGACCCAAACCAAAGGAAAAAAAAAATCCCCTTTATCCTCGATGTTAAAAATTCCTGCAAAATAAATAAACAAACAGAACATTCATTGGCCTATGTAAGTGGATGTGAACTAAGCACACAAGTAGTTTAAGTTACACAATTGGTATCAGTGAAATGACAACATGAGAGCTGTCTGTTGCAAACTGGAATGCTTTGTAATGACCATCAGATTACTGTAGTTAGCTGTTCTGTCTATGAAAGTAGTTAATGCTATGTCTATTTTTACCACACTGTTGTTATTGTTACGTTATTGAAAGATGTTCCAGAATGGAACTGAAGAGGCATCCTTTTGGTTCAAAACTCACCAAACAGAGAAGCAAGAGGCAGTGCATGTTACAGATGGCATTTCAGCCACCACTACAGCCTGACCAGAGCAGAGTTGAGGGGCCCCAGAGGAAGTGATACAGTGAGGTAAAGCAGAGAAAGATGGTAGTTTAGGAGGTCAGGTCAGGTGTTCCCTAAACTGATTATTCTTATTCTCCTTCTCCCCCAGAGCAATTCAGCAGATAATGAGCTGTTCTGACCAAGCCTGCTCTCTCCCCTGTGAAATGCAAGGGGTTAATTTAACCTAATAAAATTTCTCTTATGTCCTCATGGCAAAGTTCCCATGACCAAACCTGTAAAATATTGCCCTTTCATTTTTCAAGGGCTCATATTGCCTTTCATTGTGGGATTTTCATTTCAGTCCCAACCTAGGACAGTGTTCAGACCTTTCTCTTCCTCCATGATTTAGTTATATTGCTAATATCGTGACCTGAGGGGCTCAGGAGAATCCCCTCCCTCCTCCACTGTCTGCCTTATTGCACAAAGCAATAACAGCTGACCTGGAAACCTCTGTCTTCCAGACCATGATGGGCTGTCACTGAGCTGCCTTCCCCAACTCACCATCTTCTCCCAGTGACAGCCAAATCAACCTGAGTGAGCTCTCAGAGCTGCCTTCAAATACACGTTGGCATGGCTGAGAGAAGCATTTTGCCATTTTCTACTGTTCAGAGGCATGTGAAGTGACTATTGTCTTGCAGGCAGAAACAGTGACTCATCCTTTCTCACCACAAAGTCATTTAATAACGGGGCACTTCTCAAGGCACCAGGTTCTGCCATTCTTAACAAGAAACCTAGCTTTTATTGAGCTTCCTTACCACAGAAGGAAATTAAAGCCTCATTCTGTAGAAACTTTCCAAACAGCACAAAATGCTTCATGCTTCTCAACCATCCCTTGTAGGATGAGGGCCTTATTGATCAGATTTTCCTTTTATTAGAGATAGCCATAATAATTTTGTCATGGATAGCTGCCCACCTGAGTTCAGAGAAAGGTTCATAAAAAACACCATAATCTCTCATGGAGAGACAAGTATTAAGATATTTGGGCAGATAAGATATTGGGCACACAATATATGGATCACTTTAAAGGCAAATAATTTTACTTTGTAGAGTTACAAACAGTCATGTTGTCATAAATCTAGAGCTATAAAACATGAAACAATTGTTTTTTACACCATTGAAGTATTTTGGAAAGCTAAAATTTGAGGAAAAAAAAGTGTTAGTTTGGTTTGTTTTTTTTTTTTTCCCCCAACTACATCAATAATCTTCCACTTAATTTATATACCCACAGCTGTCAGCTACCTCTAAACCCTCTTAGTGCAATGATATGGAAACATTTTTACTGAAAACTTCTTAGGAATACCTCAGAGAGTTGACATTCATATCTATTTAAGTGAGCAGATGAATAGAATCTACCTAACCTAATTGGGGCAAAGGAAAAAAATCAATAAAGGAAGCTTTCTTCTTATCAGCTAGTATCCCATTTCTTGTTGGTTATTGCTTGCACCTGCGGCTTGTTTGGAGGAAACCTTTGTTCAGAGTTTAATTTGTTCTGCTCATGCCATGATCACATCCCTTGGATATAAAGTTCTCTTTCTCTCTGTGTCTCTCTGTAATAAGGAAAGAGTAATATATGGACATAAAACATGGAAGATACCCACCTGGCAACCACAGCTTCATGAAATATTCTTCATAATGGGAAAAATGTTAACTCTTTTATTTAGTTAAGGACATCAGAGAAAAATCAACTTAATGTCATACAGTAATTCTTTGGGTTTTTTTTTTCAATATTGCTACTAAATATGTTTTCCTTTTTCTTATCCTGCCCAGTGCACCATATCTGCCTGGTAACATTTATAGAGTCAATGAAGGCCAACACAAGTGAATGGGATCCATCATCCCAGAAGCCCACATTTTGCACAAGGATACATGAGAGGAGAAAATGTCTAAGCTTTTGTCTTGGGGGAAAAAAAAGGTTCTCTGTGTTATAAATTTTCTGGAATAACTCCAATAACTCCAGGATTAGGTAACTCCATAAGTTACCTAACCCTGCACCAAGAGGCAGGGATTCATTTCCCTGAAGGAGATTATCAGCTTCTGTGCTAGCAACAGTCTTCTCTAGTTTCCTTCTGATATTATTATTCTGGATCCCGTACAAATGATAGTTTTACAGTATCATCTTTTGAGGCACTGCCTTTGTGAGTCTCCCTGAAAGAAGGTAGAAGTTACAGAAATGCCTGTATCAACTCTGTGTGAAGTATCCAGTTTTGAGCAATCCTGCCACTGTTTTGAGTATGCAACAACTAGCTCATCGGCTTCTACTATAGCAAAGGAAAGGAATACACTACACTTGAACCTGCAGATCAAATTCTAGGATAATGATAGAAAAAAGTAGAATAAGCAATATTCACATCCCTTGCTTCCCCAAGCCAGATCCATGATTCAGGGAGGAAAAAAAGAAGTAGAAAAAACTCAGGGGACTCAAAGAACCTGATGCAATCTTTGGTCATCACAGTCTCACAGTCACAGGTGTTGCAAGGTGGAACACAATATAATGTTGAACAGAGACATTGCTTCAAGGAAGACTCAGGAATGTAGCGTGTAAGTGATGACAAAAAAAAAGTGCCTGGTTTGTTATTTCGAACTAGACTTCTGGGACCAGGTTGGTATTCCAAGGTTGGTGATCTGCTTGTTGTTGTAGATATTAATTCCCAAGAAAACAAGGACTTTCACTGTGCGTGACACACAGCAGGTAATTCCCTAAATGCTCCCAGTTTCCTCTCTTGCAGTAGAGTGCATAAACTTCAGTGCATTTTTATTGTTGGAGGAAATAAAAGGAAAAAAAAAAGAAAAACAAAGGAAAAAAATGTAAAAAATTGGAAAACAAAATATCACTCTTCTTGTGCATTGTTGAGGGAGAAAACTTGGCTAAATTACTTTTGATTGTGGTGCTATCAATTTTATGAATGAAGTTGAACAATCCTTTTTCTTAGACATGTTACACATTTAATTACAAAGACACTTATTTGTAGGGTTTTTTTCCCTCTTCAACAAAGGGACTATTACATCCATTTAAAGGTTTAAAAAAAAGGCCATAAAACTGATATAATAATAATAATAATCCCTTGTGTTCCTATTAGGGGAAAGTGTCATGAGTAATGGTGTCTAAATTATCCCCTAATGTGTTACCATGATACAACTGTCCTTATCTCCTCCCTTTTTTTTAACTTCCAATGTGTAAGAAATACTCTGGAATTAGTTACAATTTAGTTCTTGCAATGATATTTCCTACACTTGGAGAAATGACTCACTCTGCCTGAATTGTATGGTTTTTTTTTTCCTATCACTTTTTTGCTAGGCAAAATCATATAGGCACTTTGGAAAGAAAATCATAGACTAAAATAACCAATACTGCAAATTTTACAGATATTTTTCTAATTCAGAAAATGGGGTGTATTACACACTGTAATTTATTTATATGTCTATTGTTAAGAAAGTTGCTCATAGTTTATCATAATTTCTAGCACAGGGTGGTTAAAAGGACCTAAAGATAATGTGACACATGAGATTTCTGATAGAGCACCATTGTGAATTCCCATAGGCAATTGTTTAGGAATTATCTGAAATGACTTGTTTCTATAGCAATTTAATTTTTTTTATGCTGGTCTGATTTCTGCATCAGAAACAGACTTCATGGCACTGTTAACACTCTTCCAAACATTCTTCTAAAGATTTGGCTGTTTAAAGTTACTTGTTCATGCTATCTGTATAACAAATTGTCCTCTTCAAGATGATAAATTATTTATTAGTTTAATGAACAAATCAATCAGTGAAGCTGGATAACTGGAACACACAGCTTTTGGCAAAGTAAGGTCTGCATGTTTACATTTATCTCAGAAAAACCTTGACTTTGATGCAGACCATTCAGAGGTGTTTATTAATCATGATCTCATTACAGTTTTGGTAGACTAATAGCTTTTTAGTTGTCAGAATGTTGTTCTGATGATGTAGTGCTGTTGTCCTAAAAATACAGATCTATTTACACTATTTAACCTTCTACAAAATTGTTCAAAGGTAGCTTATTTCTAACATTGTACTTTATACTAAAACAAATTCAGAGTAATAACTTAAGTCAGTCTGATTTCAGAGCTTGTCTCTGTGAAATGTTGTGACTCTGAGGTACAGAACTCACAAGCACCTCATGGGTTAGCTGCAGCACACAGTAGTGACCCACAGTGGAATTTAAAGTGTTACTCTGGTATCAGATCCAATACTTTTAGAATAATGCAGGGAGCCTCTGACTGCAGGAAGATACATATTGGGTACATTAAGCATATTTTAGTGTTTATTAGTGAGAGATTTGGGATTTAGACTATATTGTGCTCTGAAACTAATCTAAATGTACATCTTCTGAAGGGTGAAATGGCATCTACTATAACTCATGAAAATAATAAGTGTGAATTAATTTCTAAACCATGGCTCTACAACTTATTTACATCATATTTGGCTGGAACTTGTTAAAAGGGCTTATAATGAAAGGAGTGCATTCAGACCAATATAAGAATTTAGCTACACAATTGCCATTAAGTCACTGAGTCTTGTCTGATGAAAAATGTTTTAGCTGTTTTGGAACTTTGCAACCAAGGAGTTCTGTGTTTCTTTTTGTTTGTTTGCTTGCTTGTTTGTTTTTGTTGAAAAAAAATACTGGAAAACGCCATTTTGTATTGCTATGGCAGAAGATGATCGGGAAAGTGAAATATATTGGGGGGAATCTTCTAATGTCAAATTTTAATCTGCCTTATATCAAATATTCAGTGCGTAGCATGAAATTAAATTAGTTAAATGTGAGACCATTTATTAGCCATGTGAAACTCGTCATGTTAATAGGCACAACTTTTCCAGTGTTTGTGTTTAGCAGTAATTTTGCTGGGTTTAGCAAAATTGCCTTAGCAAATAAACTGAGATACACTTAGCTGTGCATACAATTAACTGCAAATATTATTATTAGTGACTAGAAATTGCAGCCTTTAGCATCAATTCATCTTGGTGGCACAAGTTATTGATGATGACATGCTGTTGATATATACCTAGTTTTGACCTGTATTTAGATGAATATATGGAGCAATCTGTTTCCTTCATGACTATCTTACTGCTGGTGTTGAAATCAAATTTAACTTTTAAGTTGGAATCAGGACATCTAATGAGAGTTCATGGGCAAAGCTCTATCAAAATGAGAAATGTGGGTATAAAGCATTGATCAATGAACAGTTCCTTCTTGAAAAACGAAATGTTTTAATCCTGAGGCAGAATATGCACTTTGTGTTGGTCTCATGCATATAAATAGCCACTTTTGGGTCCCAGCTTAATCAGAGTGAAAACTTCTCTACATAACTCTGAACGTGAAATTTCCCACTGCTCCCTTCCCCACTTTAGTGTGATCAATGGGGAATTGACTTGAGCGGATAAAGGTGCTTATCCCACATGCTCTCAAGGTAGCAACAGCACCTTTATGCGAGCGGAATCCCTGCCGGGATGAGTTGCAATGGTTGTACAACTCTCCTGAAAGACGGAGTTCTAGCTACAGCACATAACCTGTTTCTGCTGGCTCCTCTAGGACGAGAGTTTCCTCAGGCGTGGTGTGGTAGCATCGATGAGAATAAAAGGCTAGACAGAGGGCCCTTCCCTGGGATAACAGCCGTTTATTCTGAGTCCAGTGTTGCATTCTGAAGGTCCAGAGATATCCAGGTGGCTGGAGTAAGCCAGGAGAAAGAGCAAAGAAGAAGCCCTGAGGGGCTCTTTTAATGAGAAGTGGGACCAGGAAACACCCAATGGGAAACCGCGTAGTTCAAAGTGACCAGTGGAGGAGAGCTTTCCAGGACATAGCCATATATGAGATCTGAAGTATGGATGCACAAGAGAAATAACACAAGAGTAACACATGAGAAATATGGGATTTTACCACAGCTCAGGCAGAGGGTTCAGACGTTGGAGGAAGAAGGCCGAGGGCTTTGTCTTGTCTTTCTTCCCACCAAACCTGAAGCTCAAAAGCAGCAGCTTCTGCCAAGTGCGCTGCTACAAGCAGAAGAAAGGTCTGACCTACAAATTCAATTAAGCAAATTCTTGGTTGCTTGGTATCACGCACAAGATGACATTTTTTATATTATTTTGTTATAACCCAGTGGTCTAAATGAACATGTAAACACATATCTGCAACCTTTGAGCACTAAAGTAAAAGAGGACTAAATCTTTATGTCCATTGGTAATTTAAGGATAAGGTATAAACAGACTTTTACCTTTCTGGTACTTCTGGCTAAATGTATATCCTTGTCTGACTTTTAATAGAAGCTTCATTTTGGTGCAACTTCCCTTGGAATTACACAGCATACAACACTTATCATCACTGCTGTGTTATAAGTACTGGTAAGGTGAATAATGAATTGTGGTCTCTCTTGATTGATGTGAAAAGGTGTTTTAAAAAAATGGAAGATCTCATTATAACACCTTGGATGACCACATAAGATAGTCTTGGACTTGGACTTGGAAGAGATCACATCCATGTCAACAAACAGTGGATGAGGAACAGCGGGGAAAATACTTGTGTGTGTTTGTTTTTTGGGTTTTTTTTTGTTTTTAACAGGGAATCTGTGTTAACCTACCTGACTCACATAGAGAGTTTGTGGCAGATATGACACAGTAAACACCTTTACTTGACTCTCTGTCATTTTGTTTTTAAATTGTGTGCTTTTGTGTCATTTGGTTTTTTGGCTACATGTAGTTTCCATTCACTCTAGCTGAAATTGGTACGAGTGGTGATGCCTTCTGAGGGTCCAACACCACCAAAAATTAGTCTGACAGTGTAAAACTGCAGACTGCAGCATTAGCATTTTATTTTCTAGAACCTGTGCACTACAGTCTCACATATTCACTTTAGATAGTGACAACCCCTTTGAAATCCTCACACAAGGCACCTACTCCACTTTAGCCTTTTATTATCTCATGCTGCAGTCACTTTATCCAATTAACACACCTCTTTGCAGACTACTTGATGATCCTTTTGGGTCCCTTCCAACTCAGAATATTCTACAGTTCTATGGTTCTGTGGGTACAAAAAGGATTAAATAAGATGGTACAGGAAGGGAGGGAAAAGAACCAGCCATATTCTCGTGCCACTGAAATTCTGGGCTTCACAATTCTTGGTTACAAAATAAAAGAAATGTAATTAATACTAGTTAATACTAGCAAATACTGCATTTCCTGATATTTAGTCTGCTTTATTTTTTTTTTTCTTTATACTGTTTCAGTAAAACACTGATTTTCATACTGCTGAGGCTGTCAATCTGCTTATACAGAAGAACTGAATAAAATTTAAAGGATTTGGTTTCCCCCTCTGAGCCTCCACCATCTTTGCAGTAACATTGTGGTTTTTTTCCTGGGTTATGAGTAGCTGTTTTCCTCCGGTAGTGATAAGTCTCTTAGTAGTTATCTCATGATTAAATTTGATGCCTACAGAAACAAATCCCTCTGTTCTTCTTTTCCTGAAGCATTTCAGAATATCAAATATTATCTAGTCTGAAGTATTCTAAGTTGCTAGTTAACTTGAATTTTATTAAAGAACATATTGCATTTCTCTATTAATATCCAAGCCTCTTTTGGAGAAAGGCAACTATATAGTATTCATTTCATAAATGGACAACCTTAGACACTGACATCTCTTTTACAATGTAGAACAGAAAACACAGTTGCTCAGTTTCTCCATTCGTGCCTTAGTGCCCCGATCCCAGAAGTACACTGACTCCTGCTGAATGTACAGCATCCTGAAGACTTAATACAGACAAGATTATTATGTTCTCACTGAGAGTCCCATCTATATAGTGACTTAGCTAAAATTAAATATATTAGCAACAACTCATCCAATAGTGAAATGCAACCAGTGTTTCAATGAAATATGACCTTCCTTTAATCATACAACAAAAACATTTTAGAGTGTGGTTACAAGGATGGACAGAGGAAGCTGACAGGGAAAGGCACATTATTATGTTACTGCTTTTTGGAGCTGGAAGGGGAAAGGAAAGGAGAGTGCTGAAGAAAACTGGTCTTTTATGTGATTCTACTGCATTAGTAGTCTGCAATGTTGCTTAGAAATGTCAAGACCATACAAGTAGGTTCATGACACAAATGAAAATGTGTATGAGCTGCCTATAATTAAATCAGACATCTGTTAAGCAATGGTATTGAACTACACATAAGTCAATATATGCACTGCCATAATTCTGCTTAAGCACTATCCTACTGAAAATACTCAGCAATTAAGAAGCTACTAACTTCAGACTGAAAAAATGAAAGGACAACCTTTTTGGTAAGGTTATTATTAAAGTTGTAAACTGAAAGGCTACAAATTATACAAGTGCATAAATATTTGATGGCTCAAGTTTTAAAACATAATGATTTAGAAATAATACTCTGTGTTGCAATGGAATATCACAGATGCTTATCTATTCACATATTATTAAAATCAATATTTTGCCAAAAATTGTATACTCTTAGAATGACCAAAATAAAGAATAATCTCTTTTGGTCCATAGAATTGCTTCTCCTCAAGTGGAGATCTCGGCAGTTCCATTTGAAATTCATGATGTTCTTGTCAGTCCATTTTTCCGCCATACTTACATCCTCATTTCAGCTCTGCCTCTGATGATTAGCCAGTTTGGTATTGTCTGGAAACATGTCACGTGCAATGTATCCCATCATCCGGTCATTAACTAAAAAGAAACCACTAAACAAGTGAAGAAATGGCTTCACTGTCTACTAGAAAGAGCACCACTAAGTAACCAGATGATAGTAGAATTTTCCATGGTTGATCACCACCGTTTGAGCACAGAGACACAGTAAATTTTCAACCTATCGTATATTTCACAAACCTGACTCTAAGTACATGTTGGAATGCTATGTTGAAAACATTTCTGAAACGAGTTGTTAAAGTATACAGGCAGAGGGCCAGCTCCAGTCCCATATCCAATGAGTATGATAGAAATGTGAGAAACTGCTGGGCACTGCAAGCAAAAAAAATGGGAAAGTAGTTTGTGTAACCCAACCTGAGGCTAAACAAATAAGAACGCATGTGGGAAACTGCAACACATTATGAATGATGAAAAGGAATACCAGATTATATTTGACATTAGGAAGAAATTATTTACTGTGAGGGTGGTGAGGTACTGTCACAGATTGCCCAGAGAAGTTGTGGATACCCTATCCCTGGAACTGTTCAAGGCCAGGCTGGATGTGACTGTGAGTAGCCTGATCTAGCTGAAGGTATCCCTGCCCATGGCAGCAGGATTAGAACTAGATAATCTTTAAGGTACCTTCCAACCCAAACTATTATCTGATTCTATGACTGCTTCTGGGTGGAAGATGTCAAAAGACAGGAAAATGCAGGTTTGTTGGGGGTCAGTGTCTAAGAGCAAAATTACCATAGATGGATGTATTGGTTCTGATGAAGGTAGAGTTCAGCAGCCCTGCCAGTGCTGTGCTTCAGTTGATAACACAGCAGTGTTTTGGCTACTGCTGAGCAGCACTGTCCCTCTAACATTCTCCCCCATCAAGGGGCAGGGAGTGGGCAAGACCTCGGGAGGGAAAACCAGCAGGCCAGCTGACCCGAAGGAACCAAAGGGATATTCCATACCATATGACGTCAGCTCAGATATAAAAGCCGAGAGAGAGAGGAGGAGGGAGGGGGCATTCTGTAATGTCTGCCTTCCCACGGAACCACTACGCGTGCTGAGGCCCTGCTCCCCGGGACATGCCTGAACATCGCTTACTGATGGGAAGTAGAGATTGACTTCTCCTTCTTTTGCTTATGCGCGCGCAGACCCTGCTTTTGCTTTTTTTCTGTCGCTTCAATAAAAACTGCCTTATCTCAACCCACTGATTCATCTTGTCCTTTCCTCCCTCTGGGGGAAGGAGATATAGGGCAGCCTGGTGGGCACCTGGCACCTAGCCAGAGTCAAACCACCACAACGGATGAAAAACCTGCAAAACCAGTTGAGCAAAGAAAGAATAAAAAGGATCGGTTGTTTGTTGAGAAAAAGGAGAAAAAAAGGAATATTGAAAAGGCAAATAATTTGATCACACTCTTTGAGAGTGCTGTTAGGAATAAGTAAGGATTGTTCTACTGCAGATGGGAAGGAGAATTGCGAGTTGAGACCACAAAGCTGTCAGGGCTGTGCCCTCACTAACAAAGGCAGTCCAACATTATCTAACAGGAACAGCAAAGCAAAATGGGATGGCAATCAGTCAAGTGTCCAGAACACCACATATGTCCATGGTGACAAGGCACATCTGAAGTCAAGTTGGAAAGTCAAGTCTGTGGGTTGGGCTCAGGGTACATGATTAAGCACAGTCATATCGACAATGTAGCTTAGGTGAGAAACCTTCAATGCTGCTCCAAGCAAAAAGAGACCAGAACCTTGCTTCTCTCAAAATTCTGACATCCAGACTTTCCCAGCAATCTGATCCAAGATTCCACAGCTCCATCAAATCAGAGTTGACCTTTAGCATTGGCAGCCAAATCCCTGGGAAGGAGGGATGAAGGAAGAGGTTGCAGAAGCCACTGGTGCATGCAAGGCCATGACGAAAAATTGAAGAGCCCTGCATCTAATCTATGTGGTAGTGGTGGGGCAATAACCCTGTACTGACTGTACCCCATGAGCACAGTTTGGTTCCCTGGTTTTGGGACCTAGTGCCAGAAGGGCCAGACCAGATGTCCCTAACACAAGGTAAACAATAGCCAGGACTTTCCTCGTCTACATAGTCATCTCGTATACTGAAAAAGAACTTATTCAGAAGCAGCATGCCTTAAATATGTTTGAAAACACCTATAGAAAAAGTACCCAAAGCTTCCCCATATCAAGTAAAATTTGTTTTCTTCTTGCATTCCTTCTGCCTTCCAATAATCTTATACAGATCCATAACTTCTCCTTGTAGTACGAGGAACTTGATATCTTCAATTTTTGCAGGTATTTAAGGACACCTGTTATTCAAGGACTTACTTTCAAGTACTGCTTTAAGTTTATGTATAAAAAGCATCATAATTTTATTCTTAACACACAGGAAGTGTATTATAATTTTAGTATATTGACCTGAGAATGTCAGTTTTGAGAATGTCAATACTACAGATAAGCCATGATTCTCCCATAATATTTGCATTATAACCTAATCAGAAGAGATAATGATATTAGAAGAGCACAGAAAGTCTTTCTTTTCACAACAATCCAGTCTACCCAGCAGTTTTAGGCATAAATACTGTTCCACAAGTTAGATCTGCAACATGTCCTTCACACCTGCCAGTCTACAAAAAAAGGCCATCAGTAACGTGTTCTGAGGACATCAGTAATAGACTTCCTGAGGAGACTGCTGAATCTATACTTTGATTTACTTTTTTCTCTTCTTTTAGTGTGAACAAAAGCATAGCTGCTGAACTTGAATGTCCATATTCTCCAAAAGTACAATTAGCACTAGCACAAATTTATATAGTCTCCCTAAGTGTACATATTGACTCAGAATCACCATTCCCTAACAAAAATCGCACAAAGAAATAAGTGCAGCATTTGTTATATAAATTCTTATTTATGAGATTTTGTATATCACAAGCACTTTTTTTGAATTTATACCATCAATATATATGCCAATATCTATGTTGGTTAGTGTGTATGTAGGTATATATCTTTGATACAGGAATTTCTTAAAATTCAAAGATGTGAGGTGCATGTGTTATAAAAACCACTACACAATGGTATTTCTTCCAAACTCCACTATTAAAAACTTTAACCGTTCTGTCACTTCTACTCTTACTGAACCAAAAATATCTGTGAACACAGAGTTTTGAGATATAAAGTGTCTACAGCAGCTCAGCTGATGACAGTCTTTTATTGCAACTGAGTAGAGGAAAAGTATGGGATATGCACAGCCTTGTTCAGATTAATGTTTTTCCAGAGAAGCTCCAAGAACCATGAAAAACTGGGTCTGTTTGTTGGGTGTCAAATCTCCTTGGCAATAAGGTTTGTTGGAGCTGCTTAGTCACATTCATACCTGAAGCTGTCATTTGTTCACCTGGAGATACATAAGATTTTCTGTAAGAGCACAAGCATGTTGTAGTTTGGAAAGGTTGGTCTGCGTTCACATACATTTTGAAGGGATTAACTATGTTCCATGCAAATGACAGGCCAGTCTCATTTTGCATTACTCTTGCACAGGTTCTGAGCTGCATAAGTCAGATAGAAACATAGAAATCAAAGTGGTTTTAGTTGGAAGGGGCCTTAAAGATTCTCTAGTTCCAACCCCCCCAATGTCAGCAGGGACCCTTTTCATTAGACCAGGTTTCTCAGAGCTTCATGCAGCCTTGCCTTAAACACTTCCAAGGATGGGACATCCATTGCTTCTCTGAGCAACCTGCACCAGTGTCTCATAATCCTCAAGTAAAATAGCTCTTCCTTACACCTGATCATGGCCTAGGCTGTAGAGGTGAATAAACAGTGCTGCAAAGAACTCTGATGAGAACATTCCTATGCCGACTGAGAGAGAATTTCTTTTGGATAGGGAAGACAAATAGTGCAGAAGGAAGAAACAGAGAGGTGAGTGTCACAAGCTGGTATTATAAGCCCTATTCATGTAATCAGCTCTTAATTGGTCAAGAAGTCTTAATGAAGACACTGGAAATGGTGACATGAATCAAGACCATCTATGTCAGGACTATACACTTGGGTGATGAAAAGAGATGAAAGTAGTGATTCAAAGAATCAGGCCTTTAAAATATATGAAGAAGGGAAATTAAAAGAGACCTTAACCTGACATAAATTTACTCTTAGTTACTTATAATTTTGAAGAATCATATAGCGTAATTTAAAGGTCTCTGGACTCAAGCTCAGATTTGGACTAAATATCAAAGTATTTGGGATATGGGAAAAATAAATTAAATGAACTATAATTCTTATTTATCTTTTAATTCAACCGGGAAACATCACCCCTAGAGAAATTATGGCCTTCTAACAACTTGTTTTGTTTTAACCTGCAATGCACAGAAAGCAAACAACGCTACCCTTCATCAAAGGGTTGAACCAGTATTTGAAGATCAGAAGCTGTGGTCTTCTAAGACTCTGGATTTTTTTTCATCTCAATGTGATTAAGTAAACAGAAGCAAACTGTTTGCTTAGTGTAAGAAATAGATGGATTGCAAAAATGCTTCAACTCTACTTGGAATTCATCCAAACTAAAGAAATTAAGTTTCTATTGTAGCAAAACTGACATTCCTCCGTTTTTCATCCATCACCCTCTCTTATGAAATCTTAAAATGTCAGCTTGAGCTGCCCACCCCTACTCTTTGGAATTTTATTAAGTTAGTTATCAAAACTGCCTTCATTTATATCTGCTAGATAATTCCAAAGAAGTAGGAGAGGAGCATACGCAGTCTCCTGAACTGCCATTCACAAGAGATGATGTGCATTTTATATAAGAAATGATGTTCCTTGCACTCCCACAGCTTGAAATATGGTCCTTTGAAATTTTTTTATTACCAACATGTTGCTGCTTCTTTTCAAGCTTTTGTTCCCCATGGGAAGACTATCGTTTTAGGATTTTTTCTTTTTTTTTTTTTTTCCTACAGGGAGTTAAAGTAGTAGATCAAACAGAACAGCATGAATAGAACAGATTCATTTATCTTCTTTATTTTAAAAAATGCAAAAAGCAAAATTATACAATACTTTCCTATCTTTTCAAGAATATATTTTTAAAGTAAATAAATAAAAATAATCACAAAATGAAATTCAGCTTTCAACATTTCTTTAGCTGTAATTCTATTGCATTTGAAGAGAGCCTATTATGAACCCTAATGATTTTCAGATTGCTCTGAAGGCTAACTTTGTTGAATTCCCCTGTAAAATATGTAAGAAAATACCACTGATCTGTATAAATAATTCCACTGTTATTCCTTAGTTAACCATTCACTGAACAAAGCTGATCTTGGAGGAGCCTTGACATGACAGTCATAGAGATTAAATCTGGTTGGTACAAGCTCATGTGCATTAACATAAATGTCCTTTTGCCATGCAAAAATGTAGGAGGTTGTCAGTGTGAAATACTTCACCTGTACCACCTGGAACAAATGGAAAAGAGAACATTTTCTCCCACACTAGATTTTTCCTTGGTGAAATGTGAGTGTGCAAAGAAACCAGAGGTGGATGATTGATTTATCCAGTCTTAGCCCTTACAGAGCTTAGGGTTTCAAGTCAGGATACTGTGAGCTATGTCATACTTCTGGTCTAGTTTTGTGTTCTGTCATCAACAGCACAGGAAGAGTAAGACACTGCATTTTTCAAAAAACCACAAAACCTCAAAAAACCAGGAAACCTTAATACCCACTAAAATGCACTTTCTATCCTTTCAAGCTGTTGTTTCCTCTGTTTTGGTTTAAAATACCTTTGAATGCTCTCATTTTTCTCTGCCTTTATTTGTATCATCACTCACATGCTCTGTGCTGCAAAGGTTATGCCAGATCTTTTGGTTTTAAACTACCACTAATCTTTGAACAGTCAGCCTTGAAAATTCATTTCAGGCAAGGGCTTTGCATAAATGGTCTTAGCTTAGAAGGTTAAAATGAGTTGCCTTATTGTCACATCATCTTTCTCCCCATGATATTCAGCCACACACACTTAGCTGACTGAAAGGATTAGGTTTACTATTTTATCATATTTTACAGATACAAGAGCAGAAAAATTATAAACAATGTTGAACACAGGAACTGCAAGTCTTCCTTCCAACTTTTTCCTTTTGCTTAGCTTCTTCTAATTTTTCCAGTCAAAATATAGGGACTATAATTCGCGTTTTTTGGGTTTTTTTTGGCTAAATGGCGATTTAATATAACCTCAATCATTTAGCTGAGCATCTGACAATCTCTCTACTTACCCCATGGCACTGGCATTTGTGCTTCTCCAGAACTTTTGCCCTGCTTTACATTCTGCACTATATCTTAGCAGCTTCATAATTTCTTTCCATTGAAACAATCCTACAAAAAGAACATCCCCAGAACAGCATTATGACTACTTCAGTCCCTGTGCAACTTTTTTGCTTAAAAGGAAGAAGAAGACGCCTGAAAGCAAATATGACTAGATTTATTGCTTCTGCTGAATGTTCTACTTCACCTAACATATAGTTTAAACAGCAGTGTAAAAATATTTTTGCCATGATATTCTAAGCATGTGTTGCAGAATGGGAAGTTAACTTTTTCTCAGCCTTTTAAAGAAGACTGCTTACAAGGGACAGTTCTTTAGAACTTGCGTTTCACATACCTTTAAGAAAGGGTTGCCTGTCTAAGAAAAGGTAATCTGTGCACATTACATAATTCTTCCGAATTTATGTGCCAGGAGAAAGTAAGAAAATACTTTTCTAAATATGTTCTTGTCTACAGTACAATGTGTTAGTGGATTTATTTCTTTATTCTCAGTTGGTTCTCAACAGAGTATTGATAGATGCTCCTGGAGGGAAGCAGTGATGTTGCTGAGGATGAGGTCCTCTGAGAGAAGACCTTCCAGCTTTGAGAGGTATTGAGCAGGAAAAAATCTCATCTGGAACCTGGTACCTGTAGACAAAAACTTGGCAAAGGAATCACAACTGGAGCTTGGAGGGGATGAAGACAGTTTTTTCTGAGGGTAGAGAGCACTGAGAAGGTTTGTTGTAATCTGGAAATTCTTGTGTATTAAGTCTGAAAGTAAGAACCTTTGGAAGAAGAAAACAGGAAGGAAAAGCGTGGCTTGCAAGTATTATTTTTCAAATTTTCTGCTCTCTCTCACCTACACATTTTGTTTTTTCTCACTGTAAGAATTTAATTATTGCAGTTTATGTCCTAATAAAACCTTGTTTGTTTACAAATCTTTGCTGTTCTTTCAGGAAGTTCTAAGGAGAAAGGCCAGGAAAATAAATTAAAAAGTCAATTAAATCTTCTGAAGCAATGTCTGTTCATCAGTGCCAATTCTAAGCTTATCTAGAATATATCAACATATTTTATCAATCTGTACATGTATACATTCAAAGTATTTAATTTGAATCATGATCTCTAAAAGAACATACAAATTTGGGCAAGTTCTGTGTGAACACCTCTACAGATCTAATTCTGGAAATAAGGCTTTAACATTTTCTATTGGAAACCTTTGTTTGCTGTATTTTAAGGGTTCTCTTTTACACATTTGTTCACACTGCACATTTGTTCATCACTCAGTGTAACTGTTTCCAAATTGGGACTCATAGGCTATTTATAGTCTGAAGAAGTATTTTGTTGAAGTTAAATAGAAATGTAGTGTCACAGTATCGCCACGAAAGGACAAGCCAGAGACACCTGTTTCCAGGATCAGAGAGAAGGAAGGAAGGGCCACAAGACCCGCCTTCTTTATTTTTTATATCCATTTGGAAATCACTATTCATTGGAGGAAATGTGGTCAAAGGAAATGTCCATCAAAGTTCTGTGTCCATGAGAAAGGAATGTGAGAGATAAGATACAGTTACAATAACATAGCTATGTTTACAGAAAGGACTGTGTGAAACTAGCTACAAGAAAGTAAAAACATTCACAACTGCAAGAAGCAAGGCAACAATGTAGTTTAACAAATGTTCATATTATTTTATAATTTTTATAACTTGTGCTGATGAAAAAACCTGTTTTCTGCCACATTTATAAATAAAAGGAAGTCATTGTGGGGTCTGTCACCAGGTCCACACCTCTCACATGCATTTCAGATTTTTTCCAAAACAGTAAGATAGGGCAATATCATAGTGATGTGAACAGAGGCATGTCTAGCATTACTTCCAACTTTGCCATCAGACATAGTCTAACCATATTAAAAATGTTTTCCTTACTTCACTATATAAATTCCTTGAGCAGGGCTAAGGATGTTTCATGACAAAAAGGTATAAAACCAGGAACGGAATGATCAAGAATTGCAAGTCCCTGTATTTAAGCTTATGAATATCTAGCCAAGGTTACAATGGTATTTGCTGGATATGAATTAGATTGCCCATAAAAGCCACTGTGAAAAGGCTGTGGATGTAAGGCAGTTCATTCTTTTTTTCAAATAAGCATGGATTAGACTAATAATTTTTTTAAAGTTTCTCTTGTTTGATCACTTTAATATTATTCATAGAACTGTAGAAATGTCTACAAAAGGTCAGGAAATCAGCCAGATTCCCCACAACACTAAAAATATATAAAGGAAGCTGCCCAGTTTGTATAAGCAAAATGTTTCATGTTCACAGGTTCAGTGAAATCATTCTGAGTTTGGTATCAGCTTCTGCTCCAAACTGCACAACAACATTATTTAGCAAAATTTTCACTAATTTGAAATAGCCAAAAAAAAAAAAAAAAAAAAA
>VZRZ01007410.1:191275-290892 GCA_013398175.1 Climacteris rufus | reverse complement strand
TTTAATACCACCAAGCCCCCCCCCCCCCCCCCCAATTCATGATACAATATTTCTTGAATGAGGTAAAATTTGCTTGACTTTTTAAAGTCCACAGCCAGGAGGATTGGTAACATCCTGCTAAAAAAAAAAATTAAAGATACTAATCTAAGTACTGGACCCTTAAGAGAACAAATAGCTGAAAATATTATTAATATTAAAATACCTGAGATATTTCATTGCAGCATGCTTGAACCATGGTTCAGGATAAACACACACAGATGCCTAACTAGAACACAACATGGCTTATTACCGGCATCAGTGAGGTATTGCCAGACTCCTCCACCATGCAGGTGGAGGGTGTAATTTTGAAGGCTGCTGAACACTGTGAATCTCCCAATGTATTACAATTACAGAAACACCTGTGTTAAATAACTTCGTGTTGATTCCCTCTGAAAATGCATGGTGTTCAACAGTCCTTAGAATTAAATGCCTTGCCAACAAGCCACAGGTGTACACCACAGGAGCACATGATAATGTAATTGTGAAGGATGTGATGACAGCTCTCCATCCATAATACCACCTTCCCAAGATGCACTTATGCATCTATTTTACATTTAGGTATTTTCTAACCGTAGCTTCAGAGTCATCTAAGCAGGCAGTATCAATTCCAAAAGTAGCACTAGCTAGGAAAGAAAAGGAAAAAAATCAAAAACCCCCAGGTAATTCGGTTTTAAAAACGATGGAACCCAGTCCAGAAAGGGACAAAATGCAACCACCACCCACTCACTCCCAAAAGACCCCAACAAAAAAAAAAACATGCTAATAAGTCAAATAGATAACAGATCCTTTAAAAATTGAGGGCCTGCCAAAAGCTTTCCTTATAGAAAATGTTACAACAGAAACTACTGATGAGATAAATACTTTGAATCTGTTGAAATCTATACACAAATTTTATTAGTCCTTCAAGATCTACAGGTTAGTTTAAAAATTCTACGTCCATTGTAAATGTATATTGCACAAAAACATTGACAGTGATTTTAAAATAAATGTATTTGGGTTCTGCAGACACTGACTGATGTTACTCATATTCTATGAAACAGAATTTGTGTGATGATTAACTGCCACCTAAAAATTTTTTGAGGAGTTACATGACTTGAAAATTCCAGAAACATTTGGACATTTTGATCAGACATTTGTGAGAAATCTAAAGAAAATTACCAAGCACAGCTAGTAGAGAACCTTCTTCTGAATTATTTCACAATTACAAAAAAAAAGTATATATTGTATATGAAGGGTTTTGATCAGTAAACAGAAACTTAGGGTGTCCTAAAACAGTCTATAAAATGATAACTAACAGTAGCAATTTGCAAAGCACAGATTATCCATATTCACAAATAAGTACTGCCCTTATTGTTTTTTGTGGAGCACGTAGCCTAAAGGTTCAGGCAGGAAGAATTAATTTTCTTGTTATTATAATTAAGAGAACCTGCACTACCAGAGTAGTTGACTGGACAAAAGCAGGCTCTGTAACTGTATATGACTGGGGAATGGGTATCAGTTTGTCTAGCTCTAGTAAGAGGAAGAGCAAAGTAAGATGGACTAAGTCTTCTCTCGGTTCACTTTGCTTTCAGTGTGGCTTTTGATTTGAATTGTTTCCACAACCTTAGTCAGTTCAGGGTTATACATACCTGTATAGAAAGTTCCACAGCAGCTAAACTGTACAAAACATTTTCATTAGCTCATATGTTTTTACTTTGCTTTAATTACAAAAATCGAGACTAGCCTTATCTCAAGTAGCTACAAATTTGTGACAAGTTCAGTACAAGATCCTTCCATTACTTTGCCTCTAGTTCCCTCCCTAGGGTCTGCCTATTTTCTTGAAGGATGACATTCACTTACCTTTTACCCACAGCCTAATTATTAAAATGTTGAGTAGAAATTCTGTGAGGTTTAGAATGAGCAAATCTGTCATCCCCCAATCTGCAAATATGCTAAAAGAGTGAATCATAGAATCACAGAAAAAATTTTTCCCAACCACAATAGCCCCTGTCTGTCAGATTCATGTTATTTAATTACCATAAATGTGAGTCAGTAACTTCTTCCATCAACTTGTATCTAATTGTCCATTGAATTCTAGTGCGAACTCTTTCCTCAGAGTGCTGAATATTGAGTAGTGCTGAGATTTTCCCTCACACCACTGCTCTGTTAATGCCTCCCCTTCTGCTTTTCTGACTCTCATACATAAAGGATAGTTAGAGACTCAGTCTTTTTTAACTCCCCTGTTTCTCTCTCTCTGTCTCTTGTGTGTGTGTGTGTATGAGCATTTGTGTGTGTGTGTGTTTTGTCAACAATAGAATCCAGAGGTTGTTTTAGAAAGAAGCATCAACTATGTCATAGTCTTTAAGGTACTGTGATTTTAATATCAACATTATTGATGATTGATACCAATGCTCAGCAGTGGAAGACTTCAGAGGATTAAGCTATGAGACTATAGCTGAAAATCCAGGCTCTCTGGTAAAACTTCTGTAAAAGTCACTCTCTCTGATGGGCACAGTAGGGACAGATAACACACACTGAATAACAGACTTGCAACTGTCTCCTGATTTCTGTGGATTTGTACAGAAAATTCAAAACCTATGAAATATACTTTCCCTTCTTTTCAGCTCCACATATGGTGGATTCATCTCTCCACTGGATAAAAGAAATGGCTTGATGCCTGTGCCCAGAGAGTGGTGTAAAGGGAGTTAAACCCAGCTGGTGGCTGCTCATAAATGGGGTTCCTCAGGCTCAGTACTGGGGCCTGTCCTGTTTAATAACTTTAATCTGGATGAGGGGATTGAGCACATCCTTAGTAACAGACAACACCAAGTTGGGTGGGAGCATTGGTCTGCTGGAGAGTGGAAAAGCTACAGAAGACTGTGGGCAGGCTATATCCATGGGCTGAGGCCAGCAGTATGAGGTTCAACAAGGTGAATGCCAGGTCCTCAACTTGGGTCACAACAACCCCATGCACTGCTACAAGCTGGGGGCAGAGTGGCTGGAAAGCAGCCCAGCAGAAAAGGACCTGGGGGTGCTAGTTGACAGCAGCTGAACATGAGCCAGCTGTGCCCAGGTGGCCAAGAACACCAATGACATCCTGACATATGAGAAATAGTGTGATCAACAGTAGTAGGGAAGGGATTTTCCCTTTGTATTTGTCATTGGTGAGGCTGCACCACAAATCCTGTGTCCAATTTTGAGCCCCTCACTGCAAAGAAGAGGTGCAGGAGTGTGTCCAGAGAAGGGCAACAGAACTGGCAAAGAGTCTGGAACACAAGTTATATTTGAAGTGGCTGAGGGATCTGGGGGTGTTTAGCTTGGAGAAAAGGAGGCTCAAGGGAGACCTTGTCACTCTCTACAACTGCCTGAAAGGAGGCTGTAACCAGGTTGGGAGTGGTCTCTTCTCACAGGTGACAAGTGACAGGACAAGAGGAAATGCCCTCGAATTTAGTCAGGGAGGGTTCAGATCTTATATTAGGAAACATTTTTTCACAGAAAGATTGTCAAGCATTGGAACAGGCTTCCCAAGGGAGTGGTTGAGTCACCATTCCTGGAGGTAACTAAAAGTTGTGCAGATGTGGCTTTTAGGAACATGGTTTAATGGTGGACTTGGCAGTGCTGGGTTAACAATTGGACTCAATGATCTTAAAAGATTTTTTTCCAATGTAAACAAGTCTATGATTTTCTGATTCCCTGACATTGGCCTTAGCAGTATTGATATTTTCATGTAATACACAATATTTCTCAGCCCAGATTCTCTTCCTGCTCAATCTCGTAATCAAACCCTAATCTTGCTCTTTAGAACATCTCAGTCTAAGCTAATTCAGTATTATGAATTCCTTTTGAAATCATAGAACAGGATAAGACAGGTCATGAAGAAACAAATCTTTGCTGACAAGTAAATAACTTTGATAAACTAATTGCCAAGCATGACAAAAATCAAAAGAGGTGGAAATTTATTTAGCTAAGTAATATTTCATTCTTTGTTTGCATGCTTCTGATCAGAGCTTTCATAAGGTTATAGAATAATAGGCCAAAGTTTCTGTCCTGGATCAGATTAAAAACAAAGCCCAACTACAGACACAAAAATTCCCATGCTGAAATATACCTATGTTGTAGTCACGTATACTTGAAAGTCCATGATCATAAAGGAGACAACTAAGCACATACCTAAAATCTTAGAGGATCAGGGAATCTAAACAAAAATCAATGGCCCTTTGAAGTGAGTGCACCAGCATCAACTATCAATTACCCATATTGTCTAAAACATGGCATCAAGATATTCTCAAAGAGTGGTAAATATTTTTAGAGGAATAATATACACCATACTCTGAAAATTTCCTATCTTGAAGAAAGTAATCTCCGCTGTTTTGGGATCTAGTTAAGATACCTTGAAGAATATAACCTATAATCAAGAATACAGCTGGTATAGAATTAAGTGTACACTTTATACATATATGAAAACCAAATATTGGTTAAATTATTGTGGTGGTTTAATTTGAGATGTATGGAAGACAACAGAAGATAACACCTCAAAGGTGATGAGGTAAGCCAGCCTGCAAGCAAATTGATTTATTCAAATAAAGCTGATTTGTTCATGGACCTAATTTTAAGTTGTATTCATCCATCCATCCATCCATCCATCCATCCATCCATCCATCCACCCACCCACCTTTTATTCCACTTGCTGCCCCAGAACAGTGGAAAAAAAAGGTACTATTGAAATTTAAAGGCATCTCTCTTTTTGTCAAGCAGATTAGTAACAAACAATAGACAATATGGGGACTCACCCACAAAGGTTTTTAAAGGTTTTTTGAAAATTCTGTTCCACTTTACATCACTATAAAAGAATCATCAATTTAAAGAGTCTTGTGTGCTGCCTCTTTCTTTAAAGTCTTTTGTCTATATTTTGTCTGCATTCTTCATTTAAACAAATCCTGTTTGGTTACAAAAGTTTACTGATCACTGTATTCACTGATACTCAGAGGCCTCTGCATATGAGTAAGTACAATAGATATGCATGAACCATGTTTAAGATAATTTCTGGGTTAGGTCTGGTAAAAGCTGGAAAATTGGTACCTCCGTGGATGCACTTACAGAGACCAAAAGGACAACAGCTGTTCAGCTAGACCTGTAATCATGACAACAGTTAAAAATGAATTCATTCTGTCTACATTATTGAAATTCATTTCATGTCCAGGGACAACAGTGTTACATGAGTTTCATAACATCGTTACATATTGTACTGTTGAATCATTTTAGGGAGAGACTTATCTTAAAGTAAACGGACAGTTTTGGTAATTTCTGCTATGTATAGAAAGATTAAAGTAACTCAGATTGCACTCTGTAGTTCATTTGATACTATATCAACTGCTTTGATATTTTCTGAAGCAGTAGCTGCATAAAATTAAAGATTGTTGTTTTCACATTTCCATGAATCTAAGGCTGCTTGCAGCTGTTTCTTGGAGGAAGAAAACACAATCTCTGCACTGGTGCATGGGCTCTAAATACCTTTATATTGGCAGCTTGACCAATATCTATCACTAATACCCAAAGCAGGGCTTATCACGATCTTCCTTCTTATCTGCTTTACAAAGAAATTTATGAGTGCTGATATATAAAAAGAAAGATGCCTAAGTACAAGAGTACACACACACACACACACACACACACGGGAGGATGTTAAACAGAAGTTAAACACATTAGCTGTTACATTCTGGATATCTGTCCAGTTTCTGCCAGTCTGAAGTCTTCCTTTTAGTCTTAGTTGCAGTAATAACAGGATACTAATGCTGTTGGCTGATCCCCTTAACAAGAGCATTTTGAGCAGATCAGGATAGAGATATGCTTGCAGAACTGTGCAAGAAACTTTTGAACATTGCCATTTCTTCCATTTCATGAACACTAACCCAGTGTAAAAATATCTTAAAATGTCAAATCTCAGTGAAGAAAAAAAATTTTTTGCTGCTACATCTACAGGCTGCTCCACATTCCTGTTCTCATAACAAACTGCTAATTTGACAAGAATGACATTTGTTCTGTGGGAAATTCTCTGCATTTTAACTTAAAATGATAATGTAGCAGAAACACTTAAGTCTGCTTCACTTGTGAATGTGTCTTAACACTAAACTATTTTCCTGTTTATGGAACCTAACAGAGAATTACCAGTGAAGTAGAAGGGATACCTGTGTAATTGAGACCCATCCACTTTCTCACCATACTCAACATACTTTGTGTCATCTGGTTTGAATCCCCAAGATTATATGTAAATTTATATCTAAAGTGGGAGCCCAGACATGCAATTCCCCACCCCTCTACTTCTGTATCCCTGTACTTTGGTTTTAAAAGTGGAAAGGAAAGCCTGTCCATCAACTGAAAGGGAACAGCAATGTGCTTTGACAGTTTCCCACTATTGATCCTGTAGAAACCAAGGTTCTCGCATGGGCTAGGATACACACCTGGTACTCAGCATAAACTTAATTTTTCTGTAGCTAGGCAACCATGTGAAGATGGTAATGCTTGCTGAAGACAGAATAATCAATGACTGTGAAGTGTTCCAGCAACACAACAGTACAATATTTGATCAACTGGACTCACTGTGGCACACTTCTGTTTGCTAATGGAGCATACAGAGTTAGGTAAACTAGCTCAGTGTGCATACCAGTTGTCATTTTGTGATGGCAAGTAGCACAGAACATTACAGGCTGTGATGCAGAAGGAGGTTTTCCTTTTCTCACTTTTTTTGCTAGTGTCCTTCAAAACAAACATACGCATCTGCCTCTGCCTGTGTGTTTGTGTGTGTACATGCTCATACAAAATTATAATATGCACCTTGATAACCTTCATATAATCTTTACATGCTGTGAGATTTAATAGGGATCTCATGCTGATCCTGTTATTGTTTGCTTTTAAGTCTTGCTGCTTTTCTTTGGAAGCAAATGGCCCATGGCTGCAAGAATCCAAAGTTAATGTCACTGGGTTTTCTCTTAACGATCCTCCAGGTTAACTTGGGGCCAGTTATCCCTGCATAAAAAACTAATTCCTAGGACACAGCTAAACAATGTGGATTCACTTGTTATGTGTAGTAACCTCAAACTACAGGTCTCTAATATTCATTTAAATATTTTTGTAAATACTGAAAGACAAAGCAACTCTTGTAGATTTGAAAAGTCTCTTAGATTAAGGGTACAACTCAAGTTTTCATGGGAAATGAGATTAGACTAAACAGAAGACATAAGAATGTTTTACTGTAAACTAAAGTGCAATAGAAGTACATGCTAATCCACTATCATAGCTAATATTTACAGTGTTAAACCTGATACATAAACACAGAACCAAAAGCCTATTTATCTTGGTAAAAAAAAGAAGGAATTTGTTCTCAATATATCACAGCTTCTGGACACCTCATTTTAAACAGATTACTAAAAAAAAAGATGCTGCCTATTATATCTGGTAACAGTTTGGGGAAATGATATGGCAATGAGTAGAAGTTGCAGGACTTTCAAGTCACTTACAAAATTATTTGAAAAGCTCAGTGTTCCAAAGACATTTCAGTTCTGAGACCTGATGTGATCACTGGCAAAGAAAGGACAGACCATTTAATACAAAACTAGCAGTAGAAGCAGACAAGACATAGCCAAAAAAAAAAAAATTACATATTTGGGATGAAAGGCCAGTGTGGGAGGGCAGCATATGCTTTTGTAAAGGGTGAAAAAATAATGAATGGCATTTTTAGGAGCCTGAAAGTTGACTGAAGAGCCTGGGAAGTGACAAAATGTGTCAGCAAAACGTTCAGTGAGAAACAGCAAGAAGAGAAGATAGAAAAAAAAATGAAGTTTGGAAAAGGGATTTCTTTATTATTATACTCTAATTGTTCTTGGTTGTTGAACCTTTCCTTGCTTTACCACAAGCTGGAAGTAGACATATTCTTTGCAGACAAAAGTACTTGTTTTTTGTAGCTCACATTGACTTTCCTTTTTTTACTGTTGACAAGAACTAGATAACATTTATCAGTTTTCTGAGAGCTTGATCCAACACCACTTGAGTCAATAGAAGTTTTTCTAGTGACCTCAAAAGACTGAGGATCAAGCAAATAATGAATGAAACGTCTTCCATGCATGTGCCAATAATAAGAAACTCATCCCATACTCTGGGAGTGCATCTGAGCCGACATCCTCCCCCTTCCCAAAACACAATGTGAGGTGAAAGAGAAGATAAGCACACAGTTGTAGCTGTGACATCTTAATGGATCTGATGTCAGAAGGTAATACAAAGCTATTAAAATGTGCCAGCATAAATCACTTGTTACTAAAGGAAACAGAACATCACTGCTTATACTTTCACAAAATCCTATAAATAAAAATGCTGACTGTGAGACACATGCCTGTCCATTTTAGGGTATTAGATTTAGCACCTTAGGAGCAAGAGAAAGAAAATGTAATCAACAGATAAATGTTTATCCAGCGGAAAACAGTACATAAGTGCAGAGGGCTCTTCTGAGGTAACTTCCATGTGTTTCTGCCAAATTTAAAGACAACAATTAGAAAAGTGCTTTAATAATGGCTAGTTCCTTAAATTGCCAAACCTGAATTAGTTTGTACAAACCAGTACAAATTGTTTTCTTCAGTTTTGCACATGACCCTTATATTTCAGATGAAAAATAACATTTTTCTCTTTGAATTGTAGAATTTTCCTATAAACAGATGAAGAATTGTTCTTATTCCTAATACAATTCCAATTCTATCTTACTTTGGCCAGGGCTATAATATTTTCATTTTGCTTAACTTTTAGATATAAATTTAACACATATATAAAGGGTTAGAGCATCCACTCAGATGTTATTTGAGAATTGAAGTCTCAATTTGAAACAAAATATTTTCTAATCAAACATATCACATTGTGATAACCTGTCTGAGATTAGATGCAAGCTGTGTGTTACATTCTTCACAAATATATTCAATACATAAATTATTTAATGACTGTTCATGATGCTTACAATAGTCTAGTAGATACTAAATGCATTGCACAAGGTCTCTCTTTGTTGACCAAGCATAAGGTTATAAAAGCCTGCTACTTATTTCAGAGATGAGAGCTCAGTTTTAGCTAAAGAGGAATAAACTGCTAATGCTGAACACGTTAGATCATCATTAACCTTTTAATAGATTATCCTGATTTGCACACAGGATTTAATCTAAGGCTTTGTCTTTAACCTCTTTCTAATCTTAGTTTAAATGTATAATACAGTGGGAAGTCTGTGAACAGTGAGTTCATACTGACTATATACAAAATGCTGGGTAATACAGCTGAAAAACTGCTAATGTATCATGACTGTAATCTTCCTAGATGTTACAGTTTTTACAATTTTTAGAAAGACTTTCAACTGTGAATTTCTTGAGTAGACCCAGGCTGCAGGCAGAGGCACAGGGATGAGTGTGGAGGGATGAGTGTCAGTCACTGCTTTCTCTCCATTAGTAGACAACAGACTGAAAGCTTCTTATCCCTTCTCTCTTTATTGTTAACTTTCTACACAGAAGATTTCATGCAGGATTCTGTTTAAACAATGTGCCAGGGGACAAACCTGCAAAAATTTTATAAAAGAATAAATTGGCAGTGGTGAAATCTAGAGTTCATGAACTAGTCCTGAGTTGCTTTAAAAAGTCATAAATAAATTATAAAAGTTGGGCCAACGAAAAACTGAGAGGGGCAATGGATCACATAAGGGGATGTCACTTCATAGATAGCAATCCAAAATATATGTAAGATGTGAAAAATAAAAGAAACGTAAGAGATATTGAAGACAATATACACATATGCAGGCATATGATCATCTAAACATAAACACACATATTTTCAGGCACAACAGACATTGTTTTGTTAGAATACTCCAGACATTTCACTTCTGCCCTAACCACTTGTGTGTACAGCAGTCAGATCAAAGCATCAAAATGTCATGCACTTCATGCCTGAAGTCTCCAACATGTTTTTCTCTGCTGAGGATAAACAGGCCAAGGAAGATGATATGCTAATTAGCTTGGGAAAAGAGAAAAAAAGAAAAAAAGCTTTCTTTATTCACAGAACCATTGAACTGACACTGCAGTAATTAAAGAAGACAGGACTACAAAGCATATCCTTGGACTGTACCTCCTGACTCAGACTAAGACCTTGCACGTTAGGAAAATTTTGTATGAAAGGTCAGAGTTTAACTTGCTTTTTGTTAGTCATTTACTTTAATCTCCTGTTTATGACTATGTCTCCATGATTGATTTGTAAGCTCAAAACATAGAAGGATTTTCATGTCCTTTGTTTTGCTGCACTTTTCCCACCACTTTGATGAGACAGAGTTTTTTTCTTCTAGAATTTTTTACTCAAAATACGCATCACTATTTAGTTTCCTTTTTATTCTTGAAATCTTACTGAAGGGTAAACAATGTGAAGAACCATATATTTTTCAATAAAGGTTGATGTAAGAAAATGTGGTCCCTGCACAGTTGTTACAGCAGGACCACAGGAATATCTGGGCTCTAAAAAACTCATAGAAAAGAGTCTGTATTTTGCTTCCATTTCCACCATGTCTGTGACTCCGATTGAGAGGGATCTGGATTGGCTGGAGAGGTGAACCCATGCAAAACTCATAAATTTCAACAAAACAAAGTGTAAGGTCCTACATTTGGGTCATGGCAATGTCAGAACACCCACAGGCTGGGCAGAGAAGTGACGGAGAGCAGCCCTGCCCGAGAAGGACTTGGGGGTGATTGTTGATGAAAAACTCAACATGAGCCGGCAGTGTGAGCTCACAGCCCAGAAAATCAATGGAGTCCTGGGATACACGCAAAGGAGCATGGCTTGCAGGTCAAAGGAGGTGATTTCTCCCCCCTTTACTCTACTCTTGTGAGACCTCACCTGGAGTGCTGCATCCAGCTTTGGGGTCCCCAGCATAAAAAGGACACAGAACTGTTGGAGCAAGTCCAGAGGAGGAACTGAAAGTTGATAAGAGAATTGCAGCACCTCCCCTACAAAGACAGGTTGAGACGGTGCTGTTCAGCCTGGAGGAACCTTCCAGTATCTGAAGGGTATCTACTGAGAAGCTGGAGAGGGACTCCTTGTCAGGAGCTGTAGTGATAGGACAAAGAGTGATGAATACAAATTGAAAGAGGGGAAATTTAGTTATATATTAGGAAAAAATTCTTTACTGTGAGTGCGGTGAGCCACTGGAACAGGTTGCCCGGGGAGGCTGTGAATGTCCCAATCCTGGCAGTGTTCAAGGCCAGGTTGGATAAGGACTCGAGCAACCTGATCTAATAGAAGGTGTATCTGCCCATGGCAAGAGAGATTAAGAACAAATGATCATTAAGGTGCTTTCCAACCCTTAATATTCTATGATTCTTTGATTGTATTCACAAAAGAGATAGATGTCTCTGAGGCTGTAAACTAAAACTTTTACCGTATGCTAATATCTTCTTCACAGACTAAAGAATTAAGAAAAGTGTAAATAGTGATGGTAAAATCAACAGTAGGAAAAACTCCCCCAAATAATCAAACATCCTGCTGGAAGAAGTGTTTATAACTCCAAAAGTAAGTAGAGCACTTGATCCCTGCTCTTTCATGAAAATAAACATATTTACTTTTATATAGTAAATAATCTGTAATACAGATGTGAGTCGAGCTGTATTGTTGGATGAAGTTTTAGGCTTTCAGTAGAAATGAATGCAGCCAATTTTTTGGCCTTAAAGATCCTTAAAGGAATTGAATTTTGCAGTTTTTATCCATTCTCCCTAGTTGATAGAATACTGTATCTCAAAGCTTCATACATAATTGACAAAAAATTTCTGTTGAGCTCAGTTTTACAGACTGAATTATCTCTCTCTCAAAAGGAAAAGACAATCCCTATAGAACAAGTTTGAATCATAGGTAGGATAGAGATGTTCTCAATGTCCATGCCATCTCTAGTAAGCCAAGGATAAATATAAGACTTCAATGTCCAGTGCTTTTATAACACCAAGAATTTTGCTGTGTTCTTTAAGAAGTAGTAAATCCGTTCTAAAATAATGATAGAGAATGTGTGGCAAGGCCTTGAGTGCATAAAAGGAGTACGCTAGAGAATGAAACAGTTTGCATAAGTGATAAAAATACTTTTGGTAGTGGAATAACATTGCTTAAACTGGAACAAGTCTTCTTGAATCTGAAGGAAACTGGTTCACTCTAGCTACAGGGTAATCTCTATCCCTGGCAAAAGCACAGGCAGACCTTCTTGCTCCTGCATAGTTTTCTCTCTTTCATAACCAGTTTAATTCACACAGCTGTATATGGTTCTTATCTAATGTAGATAGCCAGCACATTTTATTTTGTAGCTAACATCAAAGGGAAGATTGCATTCCATGAGGAA
The DNA here is from genome assembly GCA_013398175.1 of Climacteris rufus. Lineage (NCBI taxonomy): Eukaryota > Metazoa > Chordata > Aves > Passeriformes > Climacteridae > Climacteris > Climacteris rufus. The sequence goes on along the minus strand of VZRZ01007410.1, from coordinate 278,492 downwards.
AATACACCCGTGCCCCTGATTTACTGAAACCATGAAACATGTCATGACAGAGAGGTGGGCACTGCACTGGCCAAGACAACATCTTGGCACACTCTTCTCTCAGGTTTCAGGATGCCTGTGTATACATTAAGGCACAGCGGATAATCAGGCTGATATACCATGGATACAGAAATGGAAAAACCCTCGGAAGCATTGCTTATCGTGCCTCACAGTTTTTGGTTTTGGGACTGGGTATATTTGGTCTATCTCCTCTATATACACACATGTGAGCACAAATGTTCCTACCTGGTCTCCCAAAACTCTACAAGAAGGTAATAGGAAGATCATTGTATATGTACAAACACATCATCTGTTGTCAAACATTATTTTACTAGGGTACTAACTTTCCATCTAGAACAGCATTTTATCATCCTTTGCCCTTAATACACGATAATTTCAAATAATTTAATATTTTTATCCAAGGCAGTGAAATTATAGAATGGTATTTTTAGAATTCAATATAAAGGAAAGAAAGATCAGAATTAATAAGAATAGCTAAGTGAGGTATGGGAAGCAACTAAAAGCAGCTATGTAGTGAGGTCAAAAAAACCCACAACAAAACAAAATGAGTGGTGATCCAAGAAACAGGAGCACAGCTGTTAATGGGAACAGGGCAAGGAGAGATCTGAAAATAGGTTTTAAAATATATATGCAAACCCTTCCTAGAAACTTTTAAACTCTTAAACTAAGAGGAATTGCAGCATCAATATAAGCTTTAAGAATGTTGCAGATGAGCATTTTTCCAGATCACTAAAACCATACACATATAAAGGGGACAGAAAAAGAATAAAGAAAACAGAAAGAACAGCAAAGGTACCAAACAGAACAAATGTCAGAAGTAAATGCACAGAAGACAAAATAAAAACTGGAACAACAGTGAAGGTCCGATATATAATATTTTTCTTTATAGAAAGAAACTTGAGGGAGAAATAAATATGGAGATACAGATGAGCACAAAATTGTATATTAGAGAAAGGCTGTATTGTAATGTATTAAAAGAATTCACTGTATTAAATTTGTATTAAAAGAAATAATGCTGTCCCTGTTAGACTAACAAGAAGTAAGAAACTTGTAAAACAGTTACCTGATTACAGAATTGACATAGCCAGAAGGAAAGAAAGTCAACATGGTTATCACTCTTAAACAGTTGTGTTCCTATGTTCAGCTTCAAAATAATCTAAAAAATAACAAAAATTACCTGGCTTTTCAAACTTTTCACTTACATTCTCTATGGGAGTGAAATGTTGTTGCTAGTGATAAAAGCATAGCCAGAGAATCTAATGCCATGGAAATATATTGCTTGATTATACAAATTTATTATTTTCAATTATATTAAGCAATATTAACATGCCTTAAATTTCATGACTATTAGCAGAGCGGAGGAAAACTTGAAATATCATTTTAGGTGCTCAGTTTCTTGACAGAACAGTTGCTTTTTTTCATTTTGATAGCTCAGTTGAAGATCACTTGCAGTGGTGGTAATGACATTACTGTTATTCTACACTTTTTGGCACAACAGAAGCACTGCCTGGGGAAGTGGAATCAAACATGGTTTTCAGCCACCTTTGTGTGTGCTCTTTTTTTTTCTGCTGGCATGAGTTCAATACATAGAAAGCTTTGAATATGTGGAGGGGCTTGACATTACAGCTGTAAATGACAGCACAACTTAATACCTCTGTGCAGACTCTGTGTGACCCTAAGAGCCACTGGAGGTGAGAAATTTACACCTGCTGTTAAAGTTGCAATCACCTAGGAAGAAAATGAAAATTGCATATCTCAGTTCCCACCCACTTAACATCACACTGATTTCATGTGTGCTACTAAGGTGGCTACAAATCTTGATCTTTTTCTCAAATGATGAAAAGTAGCATTGTTCCTTAAAGTTGTTTAAAACTTGTTACACCGTATGGGTATTGGCCCCTGCAGGAAGCATTTTTTGCGAAGTCCACTTCTGTTGAAATCTCCCAAACAGCCCAATATGGGCTAGATTTAGTGTCACAATCTGTCTAACGGCAAGATATATCTGTCTTGCCTCTGCTATCAGGGAGGAATAATTTCTTTCAGGCTGTTCCAAGCACGTGGGAAGCACGTGCACAATTTACACAAGTAGTGCAAAATTTTCCCTTTTCTTAGATATTTGACTAAGAGACACACTCTTAAGAAAAACATGAAAAAGGAAAAAAGGGTTGGAGTGCTCTGATTTCTCCTCCCTGTTCCCTAGTCATCCTCAAGGTACTGTTCCCAGAAAAGACAGAAGGGGTAATTTGTCTCCAGACTCCAAACGCACAAGGTGCCTGGGGAGACGCAGACTGGCAAACCAGCCGGCATCTTTCTGACAATGGCTTATGGCTTTGGATTTTAGTTGGCTTGCATTCATCTGCATTGGAAAGTACATGTACCATGTATCAGCATGCAAAGGACTGTACAGATATATCTTTCTTTCTCATTGTTTTGTGGCTTATAACAACCATTCATGATTAGAATGACTACAACATTTTTTAGACTGGTAAAAAGCCTTAAAAATTTTAATTTACTGACTTCACTTAGTGTTCCTGAATAATAGATTTATGGGTTGGGTGCTACTAAACATGCAAAATGGTTAGTTAATTATTGACATCAAAATAAACCTTGCCATCTCCTACCCACGCCTGTGACAACATTTCCTTTCTGTTTTCTCTCATTTACTTGTTGACCATTGGCAAAGTTAACTTTGTTTAAGTTCATCTTGAAGTTAAAATGAAAGGGTTTTCCTAAGGGAGTTGAACTGTTGTAATTATAATATCAAGCTCAGATAGTGTAATTACAGCTTAGCTTCAAAGAAAGAAAAGTCTGTTTTGGTTGTGGTAGATTTCATTTATGTTGGTTTCAGCACAGAGGTTGAAGTGAGTCATAACTCAAAAGTGCAACTGGAACGATATACGGCATGTACTCTCTCTTCCTTCTACTTCATTTAGAGCACCTGTTGCTGATAGGTTACTGCTGAGAGACAGATTAATTTTTCACTGTTGCTTCTATAACATGAAGCAAGGTGTTTTCCACAGGCCAGGACATTCTCATCCTCAAATGCTGCTTGTGTGCTTCTACAACTTGATATTCTTGAAGGAACAGTTGAACACTGAAGATTTATCACATGGAAGTGTTTTTTGAATCATCATCTTGATGAAATATTTTGTTGGAAAGGCTCCAAATGAATAAAAATGATTTTTTTACTTGATTATGGTCAAACCTATTGTTCTAATTCTACTGTTACTGTTATTTACATTTTAACTTTTCTTCTAATAAAAGTCTATTGCATTAATATAAAATGCTATATAAATAAATAAGAAAGTTTAAGCATGACACAAATAAAAACTCTTCAGGCCTCCAGCAAATGTATTTCTGAATTTTTAATAGATTTTTCCAAATCCTGGCTTTTCATTCCAGTTCATAATGAAAATGCATTTTGAAATGCTGAAATGGAAGCTATGAAAAGACTGAAAAACAAGAACAGCTAAATGGCTGTACTTCACTGACAGTTTCTTTTTGCCATTTTCGGTTTTCTTCTTGAAAATTTAATAAGTGCCTGACCAGCTCCAATAAGCAATGACAGGAAGATCTCTAAGTGCTCAGAATTTCAATGGTGTTTCTGTGGAGAACAAAAGTCATAAATTTAATTTTTTATTCCAAGAGATTCAATTTATCCAAAGAAATATTAAAGAAGTAAGTAAGCATATTATAAATTTTGGTTCTGTTTGTTTCATTTAGATTATAAGTAGTAAAAATACTAGGATTTTTTTTTGCATATTGGGGTATAAAATGATCATATTTGTATTAACTGTTGGAAGACATTTTTCCTGTTTTAATTAAACCAGTTTCCTGTTTTCACTTCTGGTCTGAATTTTAGGAAACTCAGTAAACTTTTAAACTTTAAAGGAAAAGACTGAGGAACATTTAACCGTTTCCCCAGTCTAAATTAGCACAAATTAAGCACTAAAGCACTAAAGTAATACAAGCCTTAATAATCTCTGACTTTTAATCCATATGGCACCTGAAGCTAGAGAAAAGTATTACAAAGTAAATGTACAATATTTGGGTTTATTTTTTTGCTCTCCTTTGCCACAGTTTTCAAAAATTCTCAGTCGTAGGACATCTAGGTGCTATCTCTAAGGTACTTCCTTAGAGAGACACTGTTGCTTTGAGCTCCTGAAAATTAAATCCACAGTCCATCAACATAAACTATTGCCCAAAAAGGAGGCACAGTCAGGCAATCATGCTCTAGGTTTGGCTTTTAAAATCTTTTATTCTTTATTTTAATTTACTTTGTGTGTTTCATGCTTTGCTTATATGCTACATTTCTGAGGAAAACAAAACCCGCCACCTCAGTATTCCTTCTGATGGGATAGGACAAGTTTAATAGCTAAAACAAAATACACACATTTGTTCTGGATAGTAACTAGGTCTCCAACTCTGTTACTTCAGTACCAATGAGGCTTGCAGGCAGCTCCCCCATGGGATACTCCCGGCCTGCACAAGCTGAACTCACACAAAACCACAGACTTCTACTTTGTCCCTTCAGACGGAGCTTAAGAAACAAAGACAGGGATATCTCCCAAAAGGCACAGCTCCTGATAGAACAGGCTCCACTCAAAGGAACAAACACATACTTTTTTATGTTGCCCTTTCCTTGGGGTTGAGATTAAAAGACCTTCCTAATGTTAAAACTATCCACAGAGTAGATCAGTAGAAAAAGAGTCAAAAGGAAAAGGACTTGTATTTTAATAACAGTCACCAGCAAAAGAAAATAAAAAAGGCACAGCACAGGTCTCCAAAACTTCAATGTGTTTTGTCATTAAATATAATCATCTGAAATTTGAGATGCTTATCCAAAGTACAACGTCAGACAAGAGTGATTTTCACCTTTTTTTCCGAGTCATTGTGTGGGGCGCAGGTGCCCCGGCGGGGGCTGTGCCGGGGCTGCCCCTCCCAGCCCCAGGCGGTGCCAGCGGCTGCAGCGGCCCCAGCGCAGGGCACGGCTGAGCCCCTCAGCCACGGGCGGGCGGGCGAGAGCCCCGGGGAAAGGAAAGCCTGGGCAAGGGAGGGCAAAACACTGCCCGGCAGCCGGGGCTGAGCCAGGGAAACTGTGCGAGAAACAGCCCTGCGTGCTGGGAACTTGGGGAAAGGAGGGGAGAGGTTTCTCAGTGTTTATTTTAATTGACAAAAAATTACATTAGTTTTCCCCAAGTCAAGACTTGGAGGATCAGTCAGGTGGCCTGATTCGGACGTTCATATTTTTTCTCTGTCCCACTGTTTTCTAACTGCTGCATTTGCTGCTAAGAAGTTTAGACAAAAAGAAGGATTAACACTGTGTGTTTAGGCTGCCTGAGTAAAGAAGTACAAAGTACAAAAGTTCAAAGTACAAAAATGAGAGTGGCTTCCATGTCCTGTGACAATTTCATTCGATTTTTACCACATTATGAACTGCTATAGGAATTAAGAATTCCTCAGATGATATTTTACCAGCTCGAGTACAGCTCACACTTCCCTAGTTTTTGCTGATGTCAATCTATTTCCTTTGCTGATGTGCACGAGGTCATTTAGTCCTGGAAAGATTAAATCCAACAATAATATGAACTCGTCAAACAGCTGCTAGGGCTGTTAAGTAGGTTTGTATGGTCTGTCTATAGGGATCTCAGAATCCAGTTAAAATAAGGATAAGTTTTAGCTTTAATGAATCAGTAACCAGGCACTATCCATTATTATTAATTATTGATATTACAGCTCCACAGGTCCTAGGTAATAGAACAGTTTCATTGTGCAGTATAACTACACCTGTCATGAGATAGTCCTTCTCCTAAGGATTACAATTCAAATGGAAAGAGAGATAAAGGGTAAGAAAAGAGAAATGAAACAATAAAACCAACACTCAAACATGAAAGTAGTTACTGAAGACCATGCTCCAAGATCAAGGGCAGAAGAAGGGAGAGAAGCAACTTTTTTAAGTCTGAGCCACATGATGTTCACACTGAGCCCAAATGTCTTTGCCACACACAAACATAAGTGGGAACAGAGATCCCTTCCTGTCTCAACCATTAGTTGTATTCTGACCCTGAAAACTCAAGTGCTTCCAAACATCCTTACAGCTTCTTCAGTGTGCTTCCACTTCCTCTCGTTAACTCCAAGTCATTATGGTGCTGATGGATTTTTCCAGTAGGAAATTACTCTGCTTCCTATAAAACAAGACAGGCAAAACAAACACATTACAGCACAAATGGAAACTAACGCACATGCTTCAGCTGCTCCACTTTCTATCTGTCTATCTGCTCTGGAGAGGGGAAAAAAGCCTATGTGTCCTGTATATACTGTCTCTTAGGGACAGTCAGAGAGTGGTGCAGAGGACAGCAGGTTTATCTGCATATGTTATGTTCCTCTTCATTCCTTTTGTAGATCCATCTAGCTAGATCTAAAGCAAGGCCAGAACAAACCATTTTATCCCATTGAGGAAACTATTATGAAGTCATACATCATATCTGTTACCTTCTAGTCAGAGTTTTGCCACTGAATTTTGTAGAAACTGGGTCTAGTGGGGAAGAGGATGATTTAGCACATAACACACTGAATAGCTTTTAACCAGATACTTTGCAATTTAATAAAGTGTCTGTGCAATATTTCTAAGTTGACGAGGGCAAACCCTGTTAGGATTGAATTTTTAATTAAAATTGTTACTGCCTCTTTCCCCTTTTGGTGTCAAATAGATCGTTTACATATTCAACATAATTTCCCTTAATATCTAAATAAATGTTCCACTTAATGAAAGCATTTAAGAAACTTTTTAATGAGTGAAATATAATATAGAGGACTGAGACTAATTTTCCTGAATTTTAATACACGCATGGAACATGTTATGAACTAAGAAAAATATTTTTAACCTGATGGGCTGTAAATTACAACCCTTGGTGTATATTCATTTTTAATTAATTTTCTTAGTCATCGTCTATAATCTTAATAGCTGTCTTGGAAAAAAACTGTAGATGCCTTGGGGTGGATGGGGAGGGCATTGAGGGGGGATCATACATTTATATTTCTGAGATGTTTAATAAAACCTTCATAGCCAACAGTAACAAATAAATTACAAAATATTTTAATAGTGTACTCAATAGAAGGCCTGTTCAGGTTGCACTTTTATGTAAAGCAAATACCTTTTTTCCTCCTCCATGAACACAGTTAGAGATTTATTTTTTCTTAATATCTTAAAATAAAACAGTAAAGAAATATACACTCTTCCATTGCATTTCTTGTTAAAAAAGCTATTGTTTAAAAAATACCATTGCAGTGATTAGAGAATGAATATATTATCTACCTAAACAGGCACATTAAACCATAAGAAGAGTGGCTTAGATGTTTTAAATTATTTACATAACAAACCACAATTAGGCATAACTCAACTCTTTCTGCTCAGAAATTCTACCTCTACCAGAGCCTTTTTAAGGTCTAAAGATGCATGGTATATAGCTGCCTGATTTCTGAAGAAATCAATAGTTTTTGTATTTCTTTTGGGTTTTTCCACTCACTGGCTGATGTCATATTTCATTGGATTGAATGTTTTTTAATAGCTGTTTCTGTCTAATTACATTTTAGAAACACTTTCTCTTTAGAATTTCAGTGTAAGCTGATTTATTGTTTATGACAAAAATAGCTTGTGAAAGAATGCAGAAGATTTTTTTTCCACCAAAGGATATGTAGCAAACAAACATTTCTAATAAACAGCACTATAATTTAGCCCGCTGTATAGTATAACTTAATGTGATACATGCCTTCAAATGATCTTATTTTAGTGATCCAGAACTTCCTAACTACAGTTCACAACCAGTACATTTCACCTAGTTTTTCAGGTTCACCTCCCACAAATATGATTCCAGATGAACGGCAGTGCAAACAAGTTCCACTTCATCTTGATTAGTGCAATATCATCTAGGGACCAATTAATTTGACCTGTGTGTAGTAAGACTAAGACCAGAGTTTCCCTTTCCTTTGACTGTAAGATAAAGATGGGAGTGGTCAAGAATCTCATTGCCGTAAAAACATATCCTTTGGGCATACAGAGAAACTGTATGCATAATAAATGCAGCAATCAAGAACATCCCAAATTCTTTAAGAAGCCAAATGTTTTGTTGAATTTTAATAAGCCTTCATGTTGTGAGATGTGAAAAGGTATTGGGGTTTTTTTGTTTGTTTTTGTTTTGTTTTGTTTCATTTTGTTTTTGTCCTAAACATCTTAAGCAAAGAGAACTATTCAGTTACTCACCCTCGGGTCAGGAGCAAAAGCAGTTTGCTCAGCTCACCTCCAAGTGCTCACAAAATGCCACAACTTGCTGAGCAAAATTGTTGTGTCTTTACCTTAAAATATGTTACCAGTCTGACTTCTGCACAAAATTAGCCTTTGATGCAAGAAATCTGCAGGATGGTTTAGGTTCTTATGTTTCTCATCACCCAATTGTGCAAGACTGACTAGTGGCAATTTTTAGAGAATAAAACACACTGTGGATGCTATTTTACATTCTGAGGATGTTTTAGAAAGGTTAGAGAAATGATCCTGGATGTTACAAACTTCTTTATGGAGTATCCAGAACTACAGAACAAATGTTGAAAGAAAAGAATCAGTAAATGACAAGCAGAACAAAAAGCAAACATGGTTTTAGCACATGTAGGTTGTGACATTTATCTGATATCTTTCTTTGAAAAAAAATCAAGGACATTGCTTTTATAAGGATTTGCCAGACTAGAAAAATCTATTTAACTTAGGAAGGGAACAAACTAAATGAGAGACAACTATAGCTCACATTAAAAATTGGCATATCAGGTTCAAAGGCAGTTACAAACAAACTTTCTGAAGGGTTGGTGTTACATTCTGGCTTAAACGTTCTCATTGAGGATCCTGGTACTACATTCAGCCTAGTAATTCTGTTGATTATGTAAAGTAGAGGTACTGTCAGCACAGGAAAAGATCAGAATCTTACTCTGAGGAAAAAAAAAAGAAAAGACCGTGAGGATTGAAACAAGGAAATGGCATGAGATTTCACAGAAAAGTGCAAGGTCATGCATTTGAGGATTAATAACAAGAATTTCGTTCTTCACATGGAAAGTCATTAGTTGGAAATGTCAGAGGAAGAGCAAGATCTAGGAGTATTAGTCAATTATAAGATTACTATGAACCATCTTTGTGAAGCAGCCATGAAAATGTCAAAAGCAATCCTAGGATTTTTCAGGCAAGGTATTTCACAAAGAAATATGGAAGTATTAATGTCATTGGAGCAGGCACTCCTAATATATCACCTGGAATGCTGCATATAATGCAGGTCCATCATGTTCGAGGAAGATGTATTGAATGTCAGGTATATTTCCACTGAATCTTAAACCTGAGCTCACTGCCAGCAAGCCTACTTAACGCTGCTGTGAAATCCTCAGTCAAGGAGCACTGATATGAGGCTGAATCAGTTATTCCCAGCATCCTCCTCCTCTTTTCCCTTTATGGAGATGATCTGATTGGAGTGCTGTTAACTGCAGTCACTGTTTGGAAAATGCTGCATAAGCACAACCTGGAATGGAGCGCAGAAGAGCCACATTGATGATCATTGAAGAAGAGAGCTTCTCTTGCAAGGGGAGCCTAAAAGATCCTGGGCCAATTAACCTGGAATACCTGGTGCTTTGATGGGATATATTAATTCAGTTTGTTCATTCATTCAAAATAATGAAATTAATATATTTAAGGCAAAAGGTAGAATACATTTCAGTATCATGGGAGGAGGGAGGGAAGCAAGTTTTAAATCTGAAAGTGGTCTTCCTTACAGAATTTGAGATTTCTGTTTTCAATCCCCTCTTTGCATATATATTGGCCCCCTCGCCCACCCCATGCACACAGTCTTGGTGCACAGACATCAGGCTTCCTTTTAATTTTGAATTTTAAATTTTGACATTTATAAAACTTTGAGTTGTACACTTAAAGAAATATGGTAAGAGCTGCATTTTCCAACTGGACTTTGCAATATTGCATTGCATAAAAGCTGGCATTAAAATGTCACCATCATTTTCTTCCAGTCTTAAGTCTACTCAAACAGCCGTAAACCAGGTAAATGTAGATGTAAATTATGAAACTTGTTTTATATTTTAATTCTGATCATATTATTTCAAAGGAATAACAGTTTCCCCATGGAAGAAGTTTGTAGCATGAAGGTATAATATTATATTAACTTAAAATGTTTGACTTCTGGAAAAATACCCACCAACCAAAACATTTGCCATAGCTGGAGAGGTGGATAAAGTTTATCTAGAAGTCTGATCTTCACCACAACATAGGCATGGCCTGAATAAAATAGCTGGGACATGTGTCAATGTATTTCAGGAAGAATTTAAGTGAAATTATGCAGTATTTACTAAAGCAGCTGTTAAACTTGAATAATTTGAAGTACCTTAAATGAAAGTTACAAGTCTTCAAGCCAGATCCTTATGAATTGTGCTGCTTTAATATATGTGTGGCACCACTTAGTCTCTCAAGACTTTGCTGAAGAATTTGCATAAGACATTTAAAAAATCTTGGATGCACTGTTTCAGAAGCACTTTTTATTGCTTTCTAAGTCCTGAGCTGGAATTTGGAAGAAACTTCTTCAGGCTTGCTGATAGGGCTGATGGACACCAGTGCAATAATTGACACTCACAAGTCCTTGTGGCTGTACACCTGAAAGTCCAGAAGAACAATTTTTCAAATGAAGAAAATAGCCACATTCCCCATGTGTTTCACTTCAATGTAAATGGACTGGGAAGACAAGATAATGCTGAAGTGAAAATTAATGGTGTTTACTGTATAGCCTCTAGATTTCCTGAGGAAAATAAGGGTCAGTCCCTTCTACAGGCCTCAAACAAACTGCTGTTCTTAGATACGCTTGCTGTCAAATTACAGTAAAGATATTTAAGAAGTAGAAATCACTATTATAATTTGTGACATAGTCTCATGGTTTATGGACAAAATATTCAGAATAACAGAGTTTCACAGAAGTTTAGGGAAGAATAGGTTGAAAAAGAGACAAGATCATCTGAACCAGCAGGGTTCTGCAGATAGTCTTACCTCGTATTCCCATTAGATGTGGTGTGTGCTCTTGCAGTTCCTCAATTTGGACATATGTATAGGGCATAGGTACACACACAAGGAGAGATTGCCTCACCACTAGCTGGGTCTGATGTCACTGACTTTGCTTTTAATAGGCCTAAGGAAAAAAGTGATTATGCATGTAAGAACTGTTTCAATTGCACAAATGTACTCTTTAATAGTACAGATACATAATTACCAAAAATCCCTTCCATTAATGACTCACGTCAAAGCATTTAGCAATAGTATTTTACATATTCTGTTCTTAATCACTATTTAATAAAATCTCCACTGATTTTCTTCAGTAAACCATTTTGTGAACCCTCAGCCTCTTCCAGTCTTAATACCTCTACATTTTCCAACTTCTGACTTCAGCTTTACTGCTGATGTTAAAAGAGACAAAGGTAATAAGCTAATAGAAGTGTGAAGTTAGATTATTTAACTTTCTCATTGATTTTTTTTCCCCTTAAAATTCAAGAAATACTGAGAGCTGTAATAAACAGTTTACACTGTGTAACTAGGTTTATAATTTGCTGTGGGAATATTGGATGAAAGGGGATAGGAATACTTTCAATACTTTAGCTTGTTCCATTGTAACACAACAGAAGGTTATGTAGAGTCTTCACAAGTGTACTCCATGTGGGCTAGTGCTTTTTTGTACGTAATGTCTGCTTCAAATGGATTAAAGAATAATAAGTTCTCAACTACTTGTGTTTTCAGCATTTTGCTTAAATTTATGTAGCGTCTTTGTGTCATTAAATTATAGGGCCTGTATGGGGTTAAATGATTTCTTTTTATGATAGAGACAGCTCTGTTTTAAAATACCTAGTGGGATTTTGGTTGAAAAAAAGATCATGAAGAAATAATGTTCTTATTCTGTTACCTAGTCATACTGAATGTGAAACCTATTTCTGTAGACTCTTATTCTGGTCCATTGTCATTCAGTCAACAAAAAAAGAGTGATAAAAATAACTCTTCTGGTTTTTTTAATGATCCAATTAGACCAGCATGTTTTATTGTATCAAATCCTTTGAAAAGAAAGCATTAAGAGAAAGTAATCAAAACACAGAGTATTTTCATCAAAGACTAAGATTCTAGCAAGGCAAAATGAGGATAAAAAATAAAATTAAACCAAACTTCCAAAGAGCTAATAAAATAATAGCTGCTATTTCACACTTTATTTTAGTTGCAGTTTGACTGTCTTTGTCAAAATTACTGTTGTAATATGAGCTGTACAAAACAAGAAAAATTTCATTTTGAAGTGTACTCTTAACAGTTAATTTCACTTGAGCTCAGATAAGCTTCATCTAGCCACTTTGGAAGACTTCTATTAAATGTCATGCATAATTACATAAAACTTGTAGAAATTTATAATCATCATACTTTTGGATGCTTTCAGGATTCTGGAGAACCTCTCAAGCAGTACTAGTCTGATACTCAACTTTCCTGCTAAGCAGCCAGCTGCCTTGAAATTCAATTTACAAAATGTTTTTCATTCATTTTCCAAGTAATCAGTTTAAAATTGAACAAAAATATTGAATTGACTGTGAATAAATGTGGCTATTAGATTCCATAATAAAATATGGTAATTTGGCACGGCCTTTTAATTGAGGGGGTTTTTCTTTAATATCATACTGCAGAATTTTCGTTTGAGAAGTGGTTTGGTTTTGCTTTCCTTCTGTAGCACTAAGAAAACCACTGTATCTCATTATTAAGGAAAAAATTATTTTCAGAAAAAAAATTACCAACATTGTGAGCCAGGTCATCACAGTACTATCTCTCAATGGCTGTTTTACAAAGCAATTAGCCCAAATTTCTCTTCTGTCCAAACTGATCAATAACTAGTTCCTCTGACATGTAATTAATAAGCTATATGTATGAGTACCATTTACATGGCTGAATAAAGCGTGATCAGGCTACATCTCAAAAGAAGTGTAAGGCTCAGTACAGCTGTACAAAAGTACAGTACAGGCTAAAAGTACTATTTTTTCACAAAATAGCTATCAGGTTCCAAGAGAATAGTTAAATGCTAAACAATTAATATGAGAAAGGGCCTTGCAAAGTCTTAATGAAATTAAGAATAACAAAGATGTCCTAAGTTAGGTGAAATTGTTGTTTTAAACTGAGTAAAAACTCACCTTATATTCAAAATAAATGATTATATGTATGCCTAATGCAGTGACACCATCAGTGACAGAGCATCTACATTTTTGATGCTCAGATAAAAAGTAAATCACTTGTTCTGCAGATATACTAAAAACCACAGCAATAATGTATTTTGGATAGTACACAGGATGAATCAGATTCTAATTTTTGAGAAGGAGTAAGATGAATCCTTTTCTTTATTTCTGTGTATATGTCTCTAGAACATTTTCTATATTGAAATATATTTATTTTATAAATAAACTACACTTTTACACTTACTTTTTACATTGTGCTACACCTGCCATAACCTACAAGGCAACACAATATTAATTTAAGAGAACAGTAGGCAATGCATAAGGGAGTCCTTTGTCTTCTCCCTTCCTCCTTCCTCATCTTAGTGGTACATACTGTGCAGATGCCTTGTCTTTATCATCTATTAGAAAGCATGAGAATGTACACCCCTCCAAATATGTAGATTTTCACATTACCTCACATACTATGAAAAACTATTTTATGAGTTGGATCTGGAAGGGAAAACAAAATAATATGCACTACCTCAAATTTTCTAGTAGTGGCAGTGGTAAACAGAGCTTTGTTTTATATGGATAAGTCTTTTAATTCAAGTTTGTCACAGTTTAGCTCTATTCACAAAAAGCCTTGGATTTCATTAATTGGTTACACATGACATTGTATTTCTCACCACAATTTTTTAAATTAAAACAATCTTGATAGCCACACAAAAAGGTCTTCAGGGTCAAGACTAGAGCCAGTTTGGGAGGTTACTGGGGAAAATAAGGTTTCTGTCTCTTCAGTACAGGGCTTCAGTATTCACCCCTCAAAGTGTGACCGGGGCTGGACCACAGCCTGCTGAGTGCCCGAAGAGAAGGTGTGTAACCAGAGCTGGGATGCACCTTAGAAACAGAGCAGACATCTCAGTCCCTCGTTTGAGCAATTGTGGGCTCTCTGCTGCTGTCACATAAGGTCATCCTGAAGTATGTGTCAAAATGTTTTGCCATGTTACATTTTTCTGGGTCTACATGTGCCATACTGTTTAACCAATTGCCCCATGTTTGCTTGCCTCGGTCATTGCCCTGTCAAGGTACTGGACAGTGATGCATGCAGCATGAGTGTTCCTTCTGTGCTAAGCACATCACTTTGGATTCCAGGGGCTGTCAACTTCCAAATTCTTAAAATGTCAGGTCAGAATCAGTTTTGTCTTCTGTTCCACCAGAATGCCATCAAGTACAAAAACTGGATCTTCTGTTTGATTATAATACATTTTCTGATATATAACACAAAACAGCACAAGTGAAAACCACAGTAGAAATATGGGGTTAACGTGGTCTGAGCTGGGTTGGATAACCTCACAGATTACTCTATGTTTTTGCTGTCCAAAGGAATCAAAGCGCTTCTGCTTTTGCACTCTCAGATATAAGGTGTATGGTCCACATTCCATGGATTTGTCTTAACATTATGGTAACCTGTTGCCAATTTTGATTATGGAAAGTGGCCATTTGTGAGTTGTCACACAAGGGAAAACAGCATTCCAGCTTTCCAGGAGAGAAGTTAACTTTGGAAAATACTTTATTCTGACTAAAAAAAAAAAAAGGCATGTGACAGAAAGAGTCCTAAATGTGCTGCTAGCTCTAGCAGAGGAAGAAGGATCTCTGAACACCTCCCTGTGCACTTTTGTTTTTTACCCTAGCATATACCTGGCAACTTAATTATTATGGAGTATCATCTTATTTAGAGAGGTATACCATATCAGCAAGCAAATGCAGTGTCTTCCAAAGTCTAATGTTATGCAGTGATAGGGAACTTGCAATCACTGTAGATCACTGTCTTGTATGACTGTCTTGTATGGCGTTATTACACATAACTGTGAACATACTCCCTGATGTCAGCTACAATGTACAGGGAACTGCAGCTCCCTTTGAACATTTGCTGACAACTAAAACGTTGAAAGGAAACACAAAGCACTTACTGTTGTGAGTTGGAAATAGACAAACAAATTAAGTGCAAATTGAATATATCTTATTATTATCCCTCCTTCTAATATTCAAAGGGAAGGGAGAGGGGGGAGGGATGAGGGATTAATTTAGATTAGTGCTTTTCCTTTTTTTTTTTTTTTTGACGAGCTATTATTCTTCCTGAGGTGGTCTCCCAAGTCACCCAAATATTATTCAAATAGAGATGTCAAAAAATTCTGACAATTTCATTTCCAATAAATATTTCCCCCTCTGCCTGAGCCTTTGATTTTCCACCTAATTATGGAAAAAGTGAGGGGTTTTTGTTTTGTTTTGTGTTAAAGACAGCTCAGCAACAGTGCATACGGAATAAAGCTTTCTACAAATCCTGAATACTACAACTGACTTCCAATCCATTCATAAGGATCCAGAAATATGCTTTAGGAGTTGCATTCCCCTTTCCTTATACTAACACAGTCCTCTTCCATGATTTGACTTTGGACATTTTGTTTGTCAAAAGTGTCATTCATATCTAGTGTGTATCATGGCTGGAATGCTGGAGATGCAGAAAGAGCGAGCCAGAGCCAGCTTTGTTCAGGTTCAGAGGAAAGGAAGGAAGGGGGGGGCAAGACCCACCTCTTTATTCTTAAATACTCTTTTAGAAATTAGTAGTCGTTGGAGGAAATCAGTACTTCCTCCTTCAATTACAGTGGTCAAAGGAAATGTCCATCAAGGGTCTGTGTCCATGGGAAAGGAATGCAATAACAAGATAATTCTACAATAACATGGCTATGTTTACAGAACAATAACCTTGAGAACTAGCTAGTATGGAACTAGCTATTTTTAACAGCAAAAGTAAGGCAACACTGTGTTATTCCAACACAATTTAAAATGTAGAGGTATCTGAAAGGAATGGTGGACATAAGGCACAGACAAAAGGATAAAAACTGTAAGTCTTCATTTGAAAAACCCAGGACTGAAGGTACTTAGATAACGTAGATAACAAGCTACAAACTATAAACAGATAAAATCTTCTGCTCCATTGACAATATGTATCAATTGACAATTGATAACACTTGTTGCTAGATTATTTTGTCAAAATGTGTTAATTTTAAATTAAAAAAATAACAATGAAAAAATCTAAAATCTCTCATTTTATATAGGCATTACAACAGTTTATTTTCATAAGACTGAAATATATAATTGTACTTGTATAAATGCTATGGTTTGTATTCGATTATAGTTTAAATTAAATATATTTTAGCATATTGGAAAAGTTGTGAAGAAATTAAATTATTATATTGGAACAAAAGACTGTGACAAGTACAAAATACCAACACTAGTATTATTTTGCTATTAGTGTTTTCAGACCATGTATGCAGACTTTCTTCTAATTGATGGAACTTAGAAGACTGAATATTGCTATTTGCAAGTTTAGCAAGTAGAAGTAGTAATTACCTTAAATCTTGCTTAGAGACATCAGCTTCAACACGGAAACAGAATCCAAATTTTCACAAAATGGTGCATTTAAATGCTAGTGTATGACAGGATATAAATCAGCTTTATTTGAAATGGCACAGGATTTAAAACTGTTTCCAAAATTTGAGAACTATCAATGTTACACAGTCATAGAGATTGTAACTAGACATGTACACTACCTTGTTTCCAGAATTTCAACTTACAACCAAAAAAGGGCCTCTGTAATACTTGACATTGGAGCTTCCAAGAGGTAACTCTTTCAGGTTACTTTCTTCTTTTTTATCTGCTTCACTGTGACTGTTAACTATTACTAAGACTTTGTGCAGAAAAAAAGTATGTGTTCTACACTTCTGTGCATTGAAACATGAAAAAAATAATAATTAAAAAAAAAACCAAAACATCAAGACCAGTATTAAAGCTGAAGATTATCTTACAGTTCCAGGTTTGCAAGATTTAGATAATCATGGGGACAGTATTCAAGTACGAGTACATTTAAATTTGACCGCTGACCTGTAATGTCCATGAACTCGAGTGTGGCCATGTTTCTTAAACCTTTTGTGCCATTTAATCTGCCTGAGCTCTTCTACAAAGATTTCCCCTGACAGAGTGCAACAAAAGAAACAATGGCCTTTCCCTAAATAAGAAAAGATGCTGCTTTGGGCACTCTGCCTTTACAAGCGCCAACAACACTTCTTTCAAAGGCACCTGCTGTTGCACACCAACCCTAGCCCACAAAGGACAGCAACAAAGGCAGTATCCTTTTTTTTCCACTGTGTGAAACTGGAAACTGGAGTCATGAATTGTATACTGATGGCTTTACTTTACGGCATGCAAACCAGTCTGAGTTTCCTTAACCTTCAAAATCATGAATCAGAAAAATTACCTAAAATATTAAGGAGAAACAAACCTATAAAGCATTTCCCTTAGAAACATTCACTGCATTTTCGTTGTGTATACCTGAGCTGGAGCTGCAGGTTAGACTCCCACACACAGAAAGCATAGATTAGGACCCATTACTATCTCTCATGCTTAAATAATTGTCCAGAACCATTGAGTTTGCTTTTACACAGGGATGAACTTAATGAGATGGTTAGAGGAGAAAAAGTACCATCACAACACCCTCATTTTAACAATGCTGATTCTCATGACAGCATGTCTGGACACTCTTGGTGAGAACACAAAAATTCTTCGCCGCTATGTTGGCAGAGTTAGGATTATTACTGGAGCTGTCAGGAATATTCTCAAGATTTTCTTCCTTTAAAAAGCCTGTCATAATGAAGTCCTCTCTCCTTTTTTTTATTATTCTTTTTTTTTTCTTTTTACACAAAACCCTTTTGCAACTAGAATTGTCTAAATAAATCTATTTTCAAATTACTAATGAGTAGTGATTTTAAATTTTGATTGGGACTGTGGTTCTCATCAACTTTGTCCTGTGTTAGAAATTACCAGAAACTGTATCCCAGAGTTATGAGTATCCTCATAACCATGGTCTGCCTAACAGGGTTACTGACATGCAAAAACTTAAAAAAAAAAATAACAAAAGGATGTGCAGTAACTAAGACGAGGAGAGTAAAGTATTCCAAACCCAAAAGTCTGACATTTAAAGGTCTGAATTACTGTTTTCACAGTATCAGCCTTCAGTGCCTGCATCATTAGCATAAGCTGAAGGACACTGAGGAGCAGCAGTTGTTTAAAAGATGATGTCTTTTATATCTGAGACTACAGCAAGATCCAGATGTTAGGAGAGTGTAGAAGGGATCCTTGATTTTCCAGATAGAATTTTTCTCCTATTCCTTTGTTGATCCCGAGTACTTATATGTATTAGCCTGTTTTCAAATGGACTCCTAATTTCTCATGTGAGATATTTCTTAGGTTCCCATTTCACTTAAAACACAATTGGTTCAATTTTTTCCACCTCATTAATACTCACATCACTTACAGAGGAAGCATGTGCATCAGTCTCTTAAGAGTTCAAAGACTTTTTGTCCTTTGTTTTTGCGAAAGACAGGAAAGCTGTCTCCTAAAGCAAGAATATCTTTCAGAAGATATTCTGAATGTGTTTTACCTGCCTTGAAGCAACTCCAGTGAAAGAAAACATAAAAAAGAGAAAACCAGAAGTCATGAATGCCTAAGCAAAATGTTAAGTGAATCTGTTCTCAGAGCTGAACAAGTTACTGATTTGATTACTGCATTAAGGAGTTTCTTCAAGGGACACAACACTTTTCCACAGTTTAGATGTCAGAGGGGCAGACTAGAGAAGGGAGAGCAAAGAAGCCATTATCACTCTTCTTCTAATTGTGGTGCTAAACAACATGGCTGAGGTAATCATTGCATAGACCATCACGATTTCTTGGCCAGAACAAAACAGTGGTCCATCTAATCTAGTATAATATTTCTGGTGGTATGTAACACCACAAAGCATAACCTCCACATCGTGCTTTTAAGTGTGTTTTCCTCTTGATCCCAGCTCCCAACAAAGTTACTCTAAATTAGCAAACTTTGCTGTTATGAATTGCGAAGTGTAGCCACAGTGTTAATCAGCCTTTATTTTCTTAGTTTAGATGTGATTTGTGTCCATCTGCACTCTTAAAGTATGCAGAGTTGACAGATTAATTGCTCACGCATCATTTGTATTTTCAATAATATTAATCTACCTTAATAGTTTTAGTTTACAATATTTCATTACATCTGACTGAAGTTTTATACACTTCAAAGCTATTTCTTTAGCAGTTTTGAGCTGTCTAGTTCCTTCTTAACAATAGGTATGATAGTATTAGTAAAATAATACATATCTCCAAACTATATGCATGTATAGAAATGTCCATTTTAGAACAGTTGGTATGTTCTTTCAAAAGAAATATTGTTTTGAACATTCCTCCTGTCTCATCAGAAGACAAAATTCTGACTACCTGCACACTTTCTTTTTCTCTATTACTAGTAAATAATGTTCCCAAAAAAGACTGGGTTTTTTGCATGTGTTTTCTTTCAGTTTCTGGTTAGACTGTTTTCCGGAGAAAACCACACAGATAAAAGCATAGGTTTTGGTTGTTTGACTAAAACCTTAAAGTAAACTTTTTTCCTGGGCAGATGTTTGAGCATGATCATCATGATTATAAATGGCACAGAAATATACATGCTGAACTAGAGTAGTTTTTCTTTCTGTAGTTTGTGCTGAAATATGTAAATCTCAATGTGTAAGAAAAACCATCTCAATAAAAATGTTTCACTGACCTGATAATTTTAAAAGGCCTGGAATTTAAAGGAACTCTTTCTGTTTTCTTTGATGAAAAAGAATAAGTAGTTACAAATGAGCAACTATTCAAAGAGGTACAAATTATATCATTTAACTTCACGCATGTATAAAGGTACTGCTTCACAATAACATATCAGCAATACAGTTGTTGGTTTTAATGTTTGAAACTCAGATTGTGTGCCTGCATAAAAAATAAGCAAATGAGAGTTATTGTTTACCTGGAAAGTTGTCTTCATAGCTTTGAGCTTAACATAAAGAAGCTTTTGCTCAGACATGTCTGTGTTTTCAAAAGCAGAAGTATGATTTTGCCTAAATTTCATTGTCCTCTGAAAAAGAAAAATATTCTTTTTATTTATGAATTAGTTGTTTGATAAGAAGATCATTCTTGCACTGGATTTTTTTTTCCCAAATCAACATAAAACTTTTTTAATAATAAAAGGTAAAATGCTGTATGAGACGTATTCAATGTTTAGCATGCTCTGGTATTGCGAAAAGCTGAAACACAAATCTTCAAAGTACTCAAGGGATGAATTTCAGTAATGGATCATTTTACTATATCAAAGAACAATTAATTTATTCATTAAAATGTAGAAACATGTCTAATTGTATTCATGAACATATCTAACACTTATTAATTGAATTTCTCACTTGAGAAAAAAACTATTCAAGTATGAACTGAAGTGTTTTCTTATGTACTTACATCTCTCTGAAGTCATTGAAATGTAAGCACGTGCTTTCATACACAGAAATATTATCATGACCAGTTAAGATTATTCTTCAAAAGGCTTACATTTAAATGACCAGCATATTCAGGGTTAAGTATCTTTAAAAATATGAAAAGTTCAACAAGAAACAAAAATCTGGGTAATTTATTTTGATTCGTATGTCATGACCATTGCCTAGCCCTGAACATTCATTTGCTTAGAGCATTCAAGTTGGACTCTAACTCAGGTTCATCTGAATCAGAAACTTTATTTTTCCTTGCTAATGTAGCCTCACAGTTTGGCATTGGCAAAAGACTACATGTCCCACCATAGACAACAAACAGTGGAAAAATAGACTGCTACATGCTGGAAATTTTTTAGGGTTTCCATTTGATTCCTAATTCTTTAAGTCACTTCAGTTTCAGCCAGATCATCTCTCTTTGCTACTTTGCTTTGGCTGGGCCACCACAGCTTCTGGGGATCTACAAAATAGACATGTCTACTGAGCCAATCTTTGTTAAAAATAACTCAGGTGTGTTGGTTCACTGATCCAGTCTGCTGCCTATCCAATAGGGGGTAACATTCACACAGCAGAGGTCTCAGGAGCTCTTTAATCTACCTTGTCTCTGAGACGTTTCTGTCTCTCATATCTGAAGGACACATGAACTGTTCAGTCTGCCACCATTTTACTTCCATCTACTTTATGTATTAAGAGATACAAAACTGAGGATTAAATGGTCAAAGGGGCATTTTCCTGTAAGTTATGGACCATAATCTATCTTTACCTGTGGTTGTGGGTTGATTGCAGTTGACTTGGGAAGGATACAAGCTGCAGCAGAATTTGCTCTTCTCACATCATAGACCAAAGCTGGCAAGTCCTGACTTGCTCCCTTTTCATGTGACAGTTCTGGATCCTTCACTTTTGGTTTTATCTATGGGCTATAAATATTTGGTCATTTATACAAAGCCTCAGAGGGACACTGATTACTGTCTAGCACAAATTTTATCCTAAACAAAGAATAATTCCAGGAAACACAGGTTTAAAAAAAAATAATAAAGGAAAGGAGGAAAGGAGAAACAAACATAACAATATAATGAAATGTGTATTTGGGAAGGACTTCAAAACATAATAAATCAGTGACATTGCTGTCTTGCTCTGGCAATCTAATTTGACCAAAATAGCATTCACAATCAGGATGCTGAAACAAACTTAAAGCCTTTCTTCTACTATCTGAATCCCATGTAAAAAAGTATCTGGCTAAGCCTAGAGGGAAAAATAGAAGTGGAAATATGATTAATGGCAAAAATAGTAAAACCTACCATATTTTCTAGCATTTGATATTGGCAATATGACTTTCAACCCAAATTTGTAATGCTTAAGAATCATGCAACAGTTCTCATTTACTTGATGAGAACTGAGAAAAAAATAGAAGACAGATGAATCCAGACATTGACTTTAAAATATGTCACCACTTGATACAGAAAATACTTGCAGCACTTTTTGAAGTGTTTTGGCAAAACTTTGTAATAGGCAAGACTCCCAGGCTGCATCTGAGTTGGCAGAAGCACATCATTTAGAAAACCCAATAGAGCACTGTCATTTGCAAGACAGAATATTTTAGTAGTAGCTCAGGAATGCTATAGTATGTCTGGCTTTGCAACTTTTTCATCTGGACAACAATTATGATAGAAATTGTAATTTATATATTTTGTTCTTCACTTTCTCAAGAATTGTTTTTCAACACTTACAGAAGACCTCAGGAACACTTGATCCAGTACATCCTCTGTCACAAAACCAATCCTTCTTTCCTCCCTGTGAAGATCACTCAGTAGTCAGAAGACTAAGACTAAGGGAGGAGTCGGAGACTAAGAGACATTGCTGCAAAGTCTTTACTTGCGTGTAATAAGGCTCTTATGAACCATGTGTGAAGGGAAATATTTATGGTCTGTTTATCTAACTATGTATTTGCTGAACCAATGCAGCAAGACAACTTTTTTTCCTTTTCATATAGAATTTACACTGTTTTATTTTATGTATTTTTTAAATTGCTGACATTTATATATACCTTGTACATGAGGTTTAAAATTTTGTAAACATCAGTATCTACAGTTCATGTGTATAAACTCTCTTAGAACTTTTTGACATCTTTTCTTTTGGCTGCAGATATACCAAGTTGAGTAGTTACTCGTATGCAGTCCCTGGCTCTTCACTGTCCTGCTGCTAGATGCTACCTCCTGAAAACCTGGATATATGTTTATTAACCCATTCCATTGAAAATTAGTTGAGCTAGCTTAAAATGTTTAAACTGTATGTCTTTCCATCTGAAATAAGTTAACAAGTGGTCACAAGAACATAGCTGAAAAATTTCAATGAACAGTCACAAGGACTAGAATAAGATTAGGTCTGGTTGGATGCAGACAGAGATCAGGAGTCACAGGTAGAAAACAACATTTCATAAAGCCCCTCACCCAAAATGAATTCTTCATTTTAACTAGCTCTCTTTCATTCAGAAAAACAAACAAACAAACAAACAAAAACAAACAAACAAACAAACAAAAACAAACAAGAGAAGAATCAGGGAATTAGAGAGAAATCTGAGGTAATACAGAAGTGGTTCTATTCATATATGCATATATATATATATATATGCGCCAATAACCTGTTAAAGAGCAGATTTAAAGGTAATTTGGAATTCTTCATTATACTAATGAAAACAGGGAAATAATATTATAAAAAAAACCTTTAGAAGTGTCTGTTTAATTATGGTGATCAGTTATTTACTTAAGGCCCACAGAGTGCAACAGTTCTTTTTAGTTTAACCAGGTACAAGGCATAGCTTTTATGAAAGAAAAAAAGACTTAAAACCACAAGAAGTGCTACAGTGAAATGCAAGCAGACATGACCAGATAAATATACCTCTCTGGAAAGAACACTATTGATTTTTATAGTGTTTGTTCTTCAGGGATTCTTTATTCAGCCCTGGCAGCCATTCAAAATATGCATTTAAACAAAATTTTTTAAAGTGATGATCCTAATCCATTTTCTCAATGTCAAGAAGTAAAAGTGTACTCCTAATGAAAAAGGCACTCTAGATATAAAATATTTAAAAGCTTCATGCTAGAATACTTGCTGGTTAAAAAAAAATGGGGTAGGGGTGCAGAAAACACTTAATTTTTATTTTTTTTATACCAGTGCCAACAAGCAATTCAGCCAAGAGGAGACTTAAAATCAGTACTCCATCACCATCTATCAGGCCCACATCTTTTATTGAGAATGAAGCTTGAAAATGATTGATGAATCAAGGTGCAAAGACCATTTCAAGACTCCGATTTCTAGCTCATATGATGGGAATGTCACCACAGAGTTGTCTGTGCATTGATTTCCCTCTGCTCTCTTTCTTCCCCCTCCTTTCCTAGCAGCTATTTACCTCTTAGTGGGTCTTTCTGTAGGTCAGACACTAAACAAGTGGTGATGCCAGGTGGTTTTAACTGTACAACCTCATTGTTAAAAATAATTTTGTCTGCTCAACAAATGTTTACACACTGCAATGACTTTTCCAAGTCCTTCAATGTTGAGTTTATGCTAAAAAAGAAAAGGGACAACAAAATAAAATCCTTCTGCCTCTCATGCCTCCCTTCTTTCTCCCTCCTTTTCTCCCTCCTTCTCTGCATATATTCTGCAAATGTTTTCTGGGAAAGCTACAATATTGAGGTTGCCTATGTTTGCTTGTCTGTTGGCCAGTTTGGCAAGTATTTTTAAAGCCAGAATCACATCACATTTGTCCATATTTTTCAAACAGGTACACTTAGTTCCCCAGACTACAAGATACCTGGGATTGTCGTGAAAGAGAGAAGGAAACCTTTCCCAAGAGCAGCAGTTATACCCCGTTACATTTACAACCTCTCACTCATACAACCCCTTTCCCGCCCTCCCTCTCTCCCTCCCTCCCCATGGAAGCAGCATGGGGCTTAGGTACCTTAGAAAGCTGCAGTCAGGAACAGAAGGCAAAAGAGAAATAGCCTGAGGTACAGCTTCGAATCACCTCTTCAGGTTCGTATCAGTGAAGGAGATGCAAGCTACAGTCGGAAGCTAGAATGCAGAGGGCAGGGAAATAAAGAAACAAAACAACATTTCTCAGGCTTCTGAATTCTCCAAAGGTGCCCTGATTCTCAGCCTTCCTCACAGCCTCTGCTGATTTCTCTTTCTCCCTTTTTCTCAACTACTCACCCCCTTGCCCTACTAGGCTGAAAATCTCCACTCAGTCCCTTGCCACTATATACCACTGCTGTTAAATTGGTTTTATACATACTGTTCAATGCCCTGAGCTGCCTCTTTATGGATCTGCCATGGAGAGAAGACTTTAAATTGTGTTTAAGGCAGAAAAAGTTTTACTGCTGCTACCATCTATCATCGATGCAAGAGGGATCACATTATTTTCCTCACTTCCTACCTTAGCACTCCCTTAACTATAATCTTGCATTTTATCTTGCTAATCTGAATTCTAGAGTGTTGTATAAAGATCTCTGTGTATGTGGAAAAGGGAGTGTGTGTGAATTATGCCATACTGAAAAAGCAAGAAAACAGCCATAAGTTACATTTTATCAAAATCAAAACTACTTCCATGGAAATCAGTTCATACTATGAAGGAACTGAATGCACCCTGAGTTTTTTGCCTGTTAGGAATCTGTATATGTGGAGAGAAATTTGTGCTTTTTGTGCTGAATTCTACTGCATTTGGGAGATGGGGAAGTGACACAAAATGGAGTGAAGAAGAAAAAGAATTCCCACAAGATAGCAGTGTCATGTTTCCAAATGTTCTATCAAGTCTACCTTGCAATGACACTTGCCCCTTTCAAAAACTCTCTCAGGAATTTAAAAACTTAAAAAAGATTCAGCCTGAAATGCACTATGACATTCAATCCAACTACACTAAAACCAATCTATATTGTAAAAACAAACAACATCAGCAGCAAT
Organism: Climacteris rufus; assembly: GCA_013398175.1. NCBI lineage: Eukaryota > Metazoa > Chordata > Aves > Passeriformes > Climacteridae > Climacteris > Climacteris rufus. The sequence continues at coordinate 252,814 of VZRZ01007410.1, read as the reverse complement.
TATAAAAAGAAAACAAAAGGTTGTACCTTTCTGAGAGGTATCTAAACATAATTTGGAATATATTTCTCATTGCATTATAAATTAATGTGATGCCAGAAATCTCACTGGTGAGTACGTTCTTGCTACGTGAAGAAAATGAAATGCACATGTACGTTTTTTCCAAGACTGACATCTTTAGCATGTCCAAATACAGGTCTATGCTGCTTTAATTGTACAAAGTTAGAAAACAATTTGAGTTGCAAACAGTGGTAGATAGGGAAATATTGTGTACAGGAAAGACTTAGGTCTGTGTCAGGTTGTTTTTTTCCCTGATTAAGGACTCAGTATTTCTATCCTTACTTAAAAAGCAATGCATTAACAGACATTCATGCACACAATTTGACAATAGAGCTAAAATTCTTATTTCACAATAGCAAAATACTGTCAAATTATACACATCGTTCCCTGAGAGACTTAGAGTTGTAAAGAAATGGTGAAGAAGAGAATTATTCACGGCATATTTTACAGAACACATTCTTAAGCCTGACAGCAAGCTACAGTCATTTTATTTTCCTTGAATGCCTTCCTGGAGTACAGCACAGCAGGAGATAGGACCTAAATTGTTCAGTGTCTCTTTGGCAGACAGTGCTGACAACGTGATCTTCCTCAGTGGACAGTGATTTTTATGCTATGTAATCTAATAGCGACAGCAGGCACAGTCACAGCAGGTTTTCTCTCTGGCATAAGGCAACACAAGACAGTCTGTACTGTAATGTCTGAACTAGTCCATTAGGTCATTAAAAAGAAAGAGTAAAAGCATACTAAAAAAAATCCAGACATCAAATAATGGAATAGTCTTTAAACTGGTTAGTGAGGATGGAAGCAACAGGTAACATTGTAGACTTGTATTATTAGAGAGATTCCTAAGAGCCATGAACATGAAATCACTGTAATTGCCCATGTAAATATAATAAAAAGATGGTTCATTGTTGCAAGCAGTTCAAAGATTATAGTCTACATCTATAATAGTGCTTTGTGAGAAAGAACTTTGAGAATATATGTGCTAACAGTAAGCTTAAATCAAACCTGGAATTAAGGAGCTAAATTTTCTAAGTAATTCAGTAATACCTTGAGTTATTCCCTGAGTTACTCCCTGAAAAAATGTTATGAATTTAAAAATTAATCACATCAAGAACATAAACCTGATAGTATCAAAAATGCAGGGAGCATAGGATATAAAAGTAGCAGAAACGCAGTATGAAAATTACAAGATTAAGTGTTATCAAAGGTTGCTAAACCTGTCTTGGATTTTATTTAGCACCTATTTCCTTCCTTGTTAACAGGACCTTTGATGAGTTCACTTACTGAGTTATTTCACTGGTGCTCTGGACTACACATCCAGGCTAGGAGATTCTGCCAGACTTAGTCGTACATCACTGGGTTTGCCTAATTAGTTGAATCACCTGGATGTGCTGCCTCAAAGATTAAATTGCCTCAATGTCTTTGTAAAATACAAAGACAAGAACCATACCTTTTATTTTAAGTAAAGTTAATAAAGTCAGAAAAGGATGTTTTAGTCTCCCAGCTGGACGTTTCTGATTGAGGTGAAACCTTGGAAGCAACTGTGCATGGATAAGCTCGAAATATTAAAGACAGTTTGGTTCCACTCATGAGAAGGGGAAACAGGGGATTCTGAAGTCACTGAAGTAGTCCTGTTTATGCTTCCTCTTTGAAGGTTAATGTGTGTTAAGGAAATATAGCACGTGACTTTGCTGTATGTATTCTTTTGGCCAACCAGTAGTTAGTAAAAAGACTAAAAATTCCAAAAGTATTTTCTTAGGACTTACAGTTGCTTAACTTGGTTTGTGTGCTTTGTGTGCTGCATTCTTTTGCAGCACTAGAGAACAAACAGAAATAAGATAAAAAGTTGGGGTTTAGTCTCACGTTTCAATGACAAGGAGTCTACACTGGGAAGTCATCAATTTCACAATAGATAGAACAGAGGAGGTCTTAATGATGGGTGGGAGGGGATCATATAAAAATGTATGTCCTTATCAGAGGACTGAAAACAAACTCATGAAAAAATGTAAATTCAGGTTATTAAGAAATCATGATTCATTTTACTCTTTGAGGATAATAGTCCAGATTGGCACTGAGAAATTGCCCTTTGAATAAGACAAATCTTTTAACATTGCATTTGTTTTTAGGTTAGTTAATCTGAAAGCACTGGAATAATACCATGGAAAGAAGGCTAAGAACACTACATTGGCACACCTAAGTCCAAGTTAATTATTCTGTTGCTGTTATTGCAAAAGGTAAAAATAACTTTGTAGGACATTGTTTGATTGTTAATGGGTTGAAAAATGGTATGAACATGATGTCTTCCTTCTGTCAGTATTAAAAAGACAGGAAAACATCTAGAAGTACACTTTGATACTTGCATTAAAGGATTCGCCAAGACAGTGCTTAATAGGAAATGAATCTTTATGCTTTTTAATATGTTAGTCTTAAACAAGCGTAATTGAAATCTTCTGTCTGGAATACAAACAGGCCATGTTTTACTTCAATAAGCAGACATGATTACTGCTGCTCTGTTGAAGCCCTGTTGCTTAACTGTCTCAAGCTTTCAAATCAAATTATACATCCTCTCCCTCCACTGCACTGAAAGATGATAAAATAAACAAGGCAGTCACAAAACACTCTCATTTTTGCCCCCTTGGTCTACTAGAATCCAAAAGAGGATGAGGTTGAAAAAGAGAGTGGATAAATCCCCTCTGGACCCTCTGTATTTGATAAAGCAAGCTAACAGAGAGAGGAGTGATCACTTTACAGCAGAGATGAACTTCTCACAGGAAGGTTGATAAATTGATATCATTCCAGGCAATTTGAGGTAATACAATCTTCATGTCTGAACAGTGTAATTACTAGATATGTTTCCAGCATTTGGAAATATTCTGTATCAATCACCATGAATGGTTTTAGCAACAATTTCTTCCAATGGGGAAAAAAAAAAGAAAGAGCAGAAAAATAGAAAAAGACAGGTTAAAAAATGCTGAACAGTAATTTAGGTTGTTTTAAGGGTAAACAAAATATTAGAGCTGGAGGAAACATATGCCACCTCAGTTTGAGGCAATGAAGAGAAGATCTGATGCAAGTGAGATGGTCTCAGAGGGGAGGCAGCCTATTTGATGCCAGGTAGAGCACTGTGCTCTAGAAAAATCTAACCTCATTTCCTCAGTGAGCCTGCAGCAATTTTGATGCTGTCAGTATGATCCTAGTCTATTTCTCCTATCAATCTCTGTATATCCCAGGGTTGACATGTAGGCATTTTGCCCAGTGACGTGTGGCGTATCAATAGTGTCCCATTTTCGAGGGAGGTGTGATAGTATAAAAAGAGCAGACTAACACAGAAACAGTAGAGGAAATAAATCCGTCATATATATACACCACAATCTGAGTGTGAGGGCATTTCTGACACTTCCTCCAATGACAGAGATAAGGCTGATTGTTGGGTGGAATTGTAATAAATAGAAACAACTCAGCTATAGGGCTTTTTTCCCCATCAGTCATACAGGAAAAGTTTGACCCACTGACATGCTAGATTAATTCCCAGCAGCATGTTTTCATATAACTTTTCTTTACTCAATTTCATATGGGGGGCATGACATTAATTTTTCAAGCTACATATAAGGCTGCAGTTAGTCATTTTTTATTTATAATGCCAATGATCAAAGTGGTGAGAACCACTAATAAAACATGTACTAATTGACTTTCTTTTATTTATAATGTCAGATAAGAGACAAGCAACAAAAACTGAATGACTGCTTCATATAGGCCATATGGAATATATTTTATGAAGATAAATAATTGTAATTGCTCTGAATATTACACTGGTTAGCCATGAGTAGGTTCTGAACAGATGCTCAAAAACGTTGTCTGGACTGCGCTCCAGCTGTTTTATATTCTTAACAAAAGGAACAGGTCTAAGGCTCCTGTTCCTTCCTGTTTCACAGTCACAATGCTCCATGCTGTGCAGCCTGTTACTGTATTTTATGTTGTGTGTTATATTATACCCTGTGTATTATATGATGAGGCTTTAGTTTGTCTTGCTCATATCTGTAATTTACAAAAAAAATTACTTTACAACTTGCTCATATCTGTAATTTACAAAAAAAAATTACTTTACAAAATTATTCACTTTTGAAGATAAAGGTACAGTATCATGTGAGAGTCACTCTTTGCTACACTGACAGGTATTTTTCTCTATTACTCCTAAAAGAAAGTTATTTAGTTCATAAACCAGAAACCCATGTGTTGACAAGCATGTCTTACGTCTCCATTAAAGACAGAAGTCTAGCTTTGTTCTGTGTTGAGTGTTAAATTCCAAAGTTTACACATAAACAGGTGAGGATCATAGTCTTCTGAACAGGTATTATAAAACTGAGATCTAGTGCTTGAGTTAGGATTTTTTTTTAAACTTATATCTAGTAACTATGAAAATTGTAAGTCCCAAACAATAAAGTCACTGGTACTACTAATTTCAGTGCCGGTATCATTAATCTTACACAAAATCATATATAAGCATCTATAACCAACCAGAACAAGTGGAAGGGATGCCCTGTTTTACTGTTAGTTTTTGTAATGAACCTTACTTACTCTCAAGGAATCTGATGGGGATCACCTTGAGTTCTGCAGACTCCTTTCTAAGGCAAAACAGTAAGGCTTTCTATTTTATGAAATATATTCTTTCAGTGCAAACTAATCTAAAGGAAACTTTACTCAGTAAAGTGATTGTGTAACTATTTTTGTACATTCAAAAATGGAATAAAAATAAGACCCATCCTTTATTCCAATGAAACTTATTATCCAAATGGAATTTTTTTATGTTGGTTACACAAAGACAGAAATAAAGAAGCCCAAAATTGTGGGTAAAGTTAAAAGAAAGTGACAGGGGCTGCAGCAACAGGCAGCAGAATTTTGGTTGCATGATGGGAGACAAAGCATTGCTTCATTTAAACATCTAACCTAGAATAAAAGAAAAATAAAAGAAAATAGAAGAAAAAGACAAATCTAGACAGAAGATTCCAGGCAGAAAAATGTGTCTATGACTTCAAATACTCACTGAACTGCATGTTTCCACAGGGCTGCTCTCACTCCCTCTGTCTGTACATACATCCAGGGTTGTCTTTGGTAAATTTCATACTTCATAAACTTAATATTTAATTCACCTCAACAGTATCTTTGTTTTCTGAAATAAATAAATAAATTTCTGTTTATTCTATAACATAAATTGCATGTGATTAAACTATGTATTCTCTAAAAATCCTAGAAGTATTATCTATTGTGTGAATATGTTATTTCCCAAGATACTTAGATATATCTGAAGGAGCAGCATTTCAAGAAAAAGAAATTAAAGGAGAAAAACATTTGTGTGTAAGAAAAAAAAAGGATAAAACCCCAATGTCTACAGAATTAAAATTCATAGAATCACGTTTTAATGTATTTAAATATATATGCGATATACATGTATATTTGTATATGTGCGTTTACAAGTGTGTATGCATATATACACATGTACAAACATGTGAACATAAACATGTAAATACACATATATAATGTTTGTATGCATAATCATACATGCTTGTATTTTCTGTGTGTTGTGTGCCTTGATGTGTACATGCATGTACTTTACTGAAATGCTTTTGCCAAAACAGATAAAAACATATTGCAAAAAGTGACAGAAATAGAAATTTCAAACAATGGTAACAAAAATAATTAAATACATGAGGCTACCTCAGCAGAGTGAAGGACTGAAAAGATTGCGGAAGGAACAAGTGGAAGATGACAAAAAAAGAATATAGCATAAGAAAAGATGCTAAAACCTCAACAGTTACCAGTGCTTCCCTTTTCATGTAATTCCAGGAAGGAGTTACAAAATAAAACCAGAGTCAGATTTACAACTAATGAAAGAAATCTCTTTGACATCACAAATCACTGGTAATAATCCTTTCCATGGATGTTTCACTTAGATTGAGTAATTGCTGAAATAAATTAATAGCAAAGATATTTATATGATCAGAATAACCACAGTTATGGTATAAAAACCATTAGGGCAAGAATCATGTGTGGGTTTAGAAACCCATATGCTATGGGCAAATTTTTCTGTAATAACTCTCTGTAAAAGGTATCATATTTGACGATTCTGATTTTCAGAAGCACATTAAAAGCTGTACTTTTTTTTTTTTTTTTTTGGAAAAGAACGTCACATTCAGTTACATGGAGTTCATTTTAATAGTAAGGACACAAACATATTAATATAGTGAATAATAAAATTAAAATCTTGAATATACAAATGTTTTGGTTAGAAGGGACTTTGAAGATCAAAGAGTTCAAATGCCCCAACCATGGGAATGGACCTCTTCCACTAAATGAAATTCCTCAAAGCCCCATCCAACCTGGCCTTGAACACTTCCAGGGATGGGGAATCCACAGCTTCTCTGAGCACCGTTCCAGGGCCTCACCACCATCACAAAGAAGAATTTCTTCCTTATATCTAAACTAAATTGACTCGCAGTTTAAAGCCATTCCCTAGATGCCCTTGTAAAAAGTCCCTCTCCAGCTCTCTTGTAGGCCCCTGTTGGGTACTGGAAGGAGTTTTCTCCAAGATGAACAACTTCAGCTCTTTCAGCCTGTCTTCACAGGAGAGGTGCTCTGATCATTCTCCTGGCCCTTCTCTAGACTCACTTCAACAGATCCATGTTCTTCTTAAGCTGGGCCCCCGAGCTGGATGCAGCCCTCCAGATGAAGTCTCAGGAGAATGCAGTAGAAGAGGAGAAAATCATCTCCCTTGACCTGCTGGCCATGCAATCTTTTGACACAGCCCATAATATATTTGGCTTTCTGGGCTGCAAATGCACCTTGCTGATTGGTCATGTCCATGAAGACCCCTAAGTCTTTCTCCTCAGGGATGTTCTAAATCCGTTTTCTACCAGACTGTTGTTGTGCTCAGGATGGCCCTGGCCCACATGCAGGACTTAGCCTTGTTAAACATCATGAGGCTCCCATGCTCCTACCTCTCAAGTCAGTCAAGATTTATTATTATTGCAAGCTAGGGATGCAAGCAATTTCCGACTTTTATCCGAGTTTGAAAACAGGCATATGAATAGAGATCCATCTAATTTTTGAAGACTGGATATAATAATCTGGTGAAACAGCCTGAGAATGCAAATTAACTTCAACACCATTTTTTCCTCAGCTGCATCTTTTACCTAAGGAACTAATGACTAAATGCTATCAGAGCAATGGTATAATTCCTTTCAATTTCTTTGAAGTCAAGCTCATGCTATGACATAACATAGACCTATTAGTAGCACTGATAGGTTCTGTGATTTGCTTGCAGTTTGTACTGTCCTTATATCGGAATCTGCATCCTGTGTGACCGAGGAGTGAAAGATTCACATACACAATCCCTCAAGCTGCAGACACTCTCAAGATTTATCCAAACATGATTTCCTGTTATTGCACTGTGATGAAAAGATGAGCATACTGAAGCCCAATTACAGCACACAGCAATTAACCAGAAGCCTATAGAAATAAAACTTCAAAAATAAATCATCCAAAGTTGAAAAGACCACTGAGTATAGCAGCTGTTACAATCTACATTATTATTAAACCCTTTAGCATTGAGTGTTTATCAAGATGGCAATAAGATACGTAAGATATACTACTTAGCTCGAATAAACACTTTAAAGATCCAAGCAGTTAAGAATGGGATATTTTCACATCTACCAGAATGCACAGAATTTGGAGAAAATATCCCCTTTCTTATAGTTCTTTCAAGTTATTTGAGATGGTATATTTTGATTATAGAAAAATGTCGTGGTTTTTTTACTGAAATGTTTACAGATGACCTCTATTTAAATGGATTCTGTTTCCATAAAACATTAAAAAAATGGAGGACATGGATAGGGTTTTCTAAGACCCCGCATGTGTGTGTGTGTGGGTGTATGTGTGTGTGTCTGTGTCTGTGTGTAAGTGGTTGGAGGAGCCAGATTAAGCAGGAGCACATACAGCAATTCACTAGTTTCAGGGATGCAAAGGTTACAGCTTTTGAAAAGTTACCCAGGAAGAAAAATGAACGCATCCCTGCCTACATCATCCAGCACTGAAGTTTCATTCTTTTTACTCACCCCCCGCCCTTCCTAGAATACAGGAAATATTCCTTAGTCCTACAGCTGTAAATAATCTGCTCAGAAAGTGACAGACACAGCTATTGCTCTTCCCTATTACTCCTAAATATTTTCTTTCTTTTTTTTTTTTTAAGTAAAGAAAAAAATATAAATATAATAGTTACAAGTATTTTAAATATTTCTACTATAGGTACATTATTATGGTGTAGGGCCCTCCTTTCTTCTTTCTCCTTTGCTAATATACACCATCACAGGCTACCCCAAATATTTAGATACTAGCAGAACCACACTATATATCTGCTTTTTATTTCATGCTCCTTTCTATTGAGGAAAAACTGAACCATCAATAATGTAGACCAAACCTTAAAAAAAAATTCTTAAAGATAGTCTATTAGTGTCAAACATTTTCAAACCTTTCCATGACCATTTACCATTCATAAAAAATATATAAATAGAAGTTGGGTTCACACCAAATCCTGAAGAATGATCTTTTGTTTACACAAATGTCCATCTTCCTATGCTAAATAAATTCATTTAGTATTTTTTAAATGAAATAACATCCACAGAATGTTGACAAAGAAAACCAGACAATGACAGTTAACAAAACAAAAGTCTTCTAATGCAGATATTAACATTTACACGTTTATATTTAAACTCTGCCCAAGCAATTATGTTCTCCAGAAGGAATCACTGTATGATAATTAATTTGACTTTTTATGGATTCAAAGGAAAAATTTCTTCTTGTAACAGCTCTAAACCCAGCAGGTCTATAGAACATCAGTTGACCGTGGTTTTTAGTTTGATTAAAGTTTCAAGCCCCTACTGCGTGGGGTTCACTAACGATAAGACTTCTAAAATATCTATGCATGTAAAATGAAAGAAATGTGATTTGTCTGTAGGCAATGCAGCTTTCAAATGTAAAATTACGAAAGAACAGTTTTATTCCTTTAAAAGATCATACTTATTTTTAAATGTACATATATATCTTTAAATCAAGTGCTAAAATGCTAAAAAATATATAGTTATGTTGTTCAGTGTTAAGCAATTATTGCCAGTTTCCAGGCCTTGTTACTATAACATGCCTAAGGCAAACAGTCTCTGCATTCATGAATATTGGAAAGAGTAAGTCATAAATCTACAATCTGAACATAAACATCTTTCAAGCTTCCAGGAGTCTAGGCGTTTTTACTTGTAGTAACATAGATTTCATTTGAAGACTGCTGGTTTTATTTGCCTCCCCCTAATTTCATAGTTTGTACAGTAATTTTACCTGTAATCATCCATCCATCCAATAATTTATAAATTAATAAAGGCCACCAAGGAATGAGAACAGACCAGGACACTCTGTGTCTAGTTTTGTTCACCTCCACTGATGTAACTGCAATGAAGATTTTGTTTTGTTCTTCAAAAGTGCATGCAGCACAAACCATATTTTTGGCTGCATCGAGAAAAAAATTACCAGGAGAAGAATGAAAGTTTCTATATCATTAGAGCAATTTAAGTTTGTGAAACAGAGGTAATGTCACACAAATGTATCCATTCAAATGCCATCCCTGCCACAAATAAAAAGTCCTAGAGCCCTAGTTTAAGATGGCTTACATTATGCTTTTCCACAGGAACACAGAGGTGACCTTTTCTCAAGTAAATTAGTTCTCATAGATACTCTCTCTTTAGCCCCAGTATTCAGGACATCTGTATGGAGCATTCGTCTTTCTTACAGCTTACTGTGGACACCAAGCATTTTCTGTTTTGTCCTTCCTTAAATATTATCAGTCAATGGAAAAGAAAGAAGGAAAGGAAGGAGGGAATGAACAAACCAGACAGCACCAGCCACTTAACCTTTCCTTTCTTCTATCAGGGAACATTCTTTTCCCCAGAGAGAGAGAAGCTCAGGAAAGAAAGCTACAATAGGGGAGAATCCACAGTTCTTCCAGCTGGGAGCTACTGTGAAGGCATCATGAAGTATGAGTCTTGATTTGATAAATTATATTGTTAGATAGAGAGCAATGGCAGTCTTTTTCTTATGCTTCTCTCCAAATGGTGACATCATGAACAGAGAGGTCCTCCTGAAGTTTTCTTCTGCTCCAAAGTCACTCAGTTCAGTGGAAGCTCAAAGAGCCATATCAGTGCACTGTCTCAGCCTCAATGTAGTAAAATGGGTGCAGGAATTTTCCGTTATGTAGTGATATAGATGTAAATGCTTTGGTAAATAGAGTCAATTGCAAAGCAAACACTTCCATGCTGTCATCTCTGTGTTCTTCAGACTTTATATCACACAGTTTCTCATTATATTATTCACCATATGCTTTCTTCCATCTATCCTGAATCAAAGTCTTTAAACATGAAGAATGGTTATGCCCAAAAGACTCACCTCTGGTAAGTCGAGGACTAAACACAGTACAAAACACCTAGAGATTCATGGGAAGCCCAAAGCTAAAGTAATTCCATAGTTATATTTCATACTGCACACATGAAAAACCTCCCTGAACTTGAACAAGCTCAAGAGTTTAGCCCAGCCAATTACCATGACACACTGGATCTTAGTATTTTTGTCCACCACTGTAAAAGAAGCAAGCAAACAGACACGTACATCATATGGTGCCATCCACGGTCCTGAGGAATTTGCAGGTTGCAATAGCCAGTAAGCCAAAGTACAATTTGGAATAAAATTATCTAACTCATTGAGAACAGGAACAAATTTACCACCTTTGCTACTTTATGAGCATCATGACTTGGGTGAATTAGAGTGCATTTCAGATTCAAAGCAAAAATAAACCACAAAAAGAAATGGGCTGAAATCAGAAGCACATTGTAGTTCCCTTCTGTGAGGAGAGTGGCTTTCCTCTGTGTGTTAAATGTGCTCTGCTACACAGAGTTCCAGCTGCTTCTCTAGGCCATATGTGAAAAAATACCATAAGTTGCAAGATACACAGGCTACATAATTTCCCAGCATGTGTAAAGCTAAAGAAAACTGGAGAGAAAAAAAATTCAATTCCATCTCTTCCATTTCCTCATCATTTTTAAGGAAGCTCTGAGTAATTTCCAACTAGTATACTTGGTCATCATGATCTTAATGAATTTCTCATTCATCCACGATTCTAACTATACTGAACAGGAACTAACTATACCTTGAAGATAAAGATTTACTTATTGAACAGTACAATACAAACAAATTCTCAGACTTCAAAATTCAGGGAAATTCCAGTTTTGAAAACCTGATTTTAACCACTAGCGGTAATCAGGTTTGAGTGTATTAAAAAAGAAGAAATAAAATCACAGGGGTGTAGGAAAAGCTGATTATTAAAGATCTGTACAATTCTGATTAATAATTTTGTCTCGGGGTCCTCATAATAGAATGTGCTGATCCTCTAGGATAAACTACACATGGCCTGCTCTTTTTTGTGGATCTGCAGAACTTCATAAGGTCCCAGAGGGAATGCATTCTGATAAGCTACAAGATGTTCTAGAAAATGGGGATGGGTTAGTAATAAATTGTCATTCAAGTTGGACAGAAGATAAGCTTGGAAGAAAGCAATTCTTGGGGCTTTTGCTTAAAAAGAGAAAGTGTATGGCAGAAAACAGAAGCTAAGCACACGTGAGAGATGAACTTGGAAGTCTGTTAAGTGGCATTTTTTATGAAACTGAAGGTTTCAGAAATGAAATATTAGTGATTCACATTTTACTTAATCTAATATTAGACAAGGACTACTTTCACTAAATGTTGATAGAGATTGTCAGTAGTAAAGATGAGGGGATGGAAAGGAAGAGTAATTCATAGAATCATTAAGATTGGAAAAGACCTCCAAAATCGAGCCCAACCTTTGATGACCACCTTATCAACTAAATCATAACACTAAGTGCCGCAATCAGTTGTTTCTTGAACATGTCCAGGGGTGGTGATTCCACCACTTCCCTGGGCAGTCCATTCCAATGTCTGGTAATACTTTCAGTGAAGAAATTCTTCTTGATGTCCAGTTCTTGATTTCTACTTGCATTTTTTATGAATAAAACCATTCATCAGAATGACAGCCAAGTACAAGAATAAAGATGCTTTCTTTGTGTATCATAGGGTCAAAAGCTGTGAATCTAGTTTCTGTGTGGGTTGGTTTTTTTCCGGATGGCATACATTTTTTAGCTAATACTATTCTATACTGCTTTTATCATGATCACTTTCAGCTAGGAAAATCTGTTCTAGTATATATTTTCAGGTTTAAAGATCCCAACCCTGATCTTGCCAACCTACAATGTTTTTCTTCTAAGAATTGAGTGAGTGGCCTATGTTGGTTAGACAACACAATATGTCACTGAAAAGAGTGAGAAATCTGAAAGAAATTGGTCACAGTATTGCTCAAAGCCAAAATTTAAAATAACCACAAATTTTAGCTCTAGTACTTGTAGTGGTTTAGCCCCGGCCAACAGCCAAGGCCCCACTAGAACTGCTTTTTTTCCCCCCTTCCGAATTGAACTGTGTTACTAAACCCATGATAAGAAATGCTGGTACAGGAGCAAAATTAGGCTGAGACAAGGTCAGAGCTTCTAAGTGATAAAGTGAATTTATTACAGAGTAAAAGGCGCAAGCAAAAACAAAGGAACATCTCCCAAACATTCTTTTCTCTGCCGTCCTCCCATTCCCCCACCCTTCCCCAAAAGCTTCACAGCCCTCTCTCTCCTCCCAGATCATAAGGGGAACCCGGGGAGGGGGTTTTATCTCTAATGAGTTTAGTCCTCAGATGCTCAGGTGTTTCCTCTTCTTAGCAATTATACCTGTAGGGGTCTCTCTCTCTCTCCTTTGGCACCAAGGCACGGTTTGCAGAAGTTGGCACGCAGCCCGCCCGAAACTGCCGCCGCTGTTTTCTCCCAAATCAGGCCGGTCCACACTTAGGGTGGGGGTGACTCAAAGCTTCTTTACCTCACCGACTCCTGCAGTTCAACTCTTTTAGGAGTAGAAGCCGTTACTGACTGTGTCCATTCCTCACCAGACCAAAGCCCCTTCTGTAGGAGATCACTCCTTTTTACATTGTCTCTGCTTCATCTTTTGCCATCGGGCTGGTCTTTCTCTTAGGATAGGAATAAAACCAGGCTTCTTTTAACATAATTGACTCCCTTATTGACTCAGGAGTAAAGTCCTTGGTCCCCACCAGACACAGCTACTCTTGTGGGAGTTCACTCCCTCCTGCACCGTCTCCGCTCCAAGTTTGATTAAAGTCTCTCACCACAGGCTTTGAAGATGTATCAGTTCCGATGCTGCAGGAACCTCCTCCTCCATTGCTTCTCTTCTTTGGCAGACTGGCATCGTTTGCTGGCTTTCATATCTGAAGTTTCAGTTGTTTTTCCTAGTTATTTGCTGTACTCCTTCTCCCCTGCCTAATCTACTACCTACATGACTACAGGGTTACATGGCGCGCGCATGCGTACTACAGAGATTTCTTCTTAAATGTACTGTCGCAGAGGCGTTTCTGTCCTTCCTAATTGGCCCAACTGTGGAAAACAGCACATCAATCTTCCAGGAGCCATCAGAGATAGGCCCTGACTGGACAGCTGTGGGAGCTTCTGGAAGCTTCTTACAGGAGCCATCTTTTGGCCCGTACCACACCCAAAAAGCTAGACCTCCCAAACTTCTCAAACCATGACAGTACTCTATAAGGGAAGTAATATTTTTGAAGCCTAATTTCAGTTTTGCAGGAGCACTGATTCCATGATGAATTTTTATGATTAAAAATTGTATTAGGTCAAATCATCAAAGGTGCAACATTCTACCTAAACACAACAGGGTATCTTTCAAAACTGTCCTCCATAGGTTAGCACAAAGAGTGATAGCCCTCTATTTAAAGAAAAATGCACTTGACCAACTGGTAGAGCAAGCATTGAAAGCAAAATGATAATTCCATAGGTATGCTTAAAAGTCTGTTTTTCTTCATGGAAATTTTGTGTTTAGTCAAGTTTATTTCTTGCCCAACACTCTAACTCATTCTGATTACTTGTCAAGTAATCATTCTGATTACTTGTTCAAGAGCTTCCAACATTGTCAATACTTTACCAAATAAATATTTATGGAATTTCCAGTGCAGTCATCCAAGAGTTGCATTACACATACTGCGTATGTGTAAAAACAAAAGAGAAAAAAAACTCTAAAAGCTTAGACTAACAAGAACACCTACTCATTCAACTTCTATGGTGATCCACTCTTAACTGTCCTGACAGTCTTCCTTACATTATTGGCAAAACAACCCACTTATTTTCTCAGCTTGCTGGAATCTATATTCATAGTGTCCCACTCACAAAAGAACCACTGGAGACTAAAATGAAATATTTCCTCATTCTTCTTGAAACTAAAGCAAAGACAGGAGAACACTAACCATGACCTTTGTTGGGACCATATCTGCTAATATTTAAATACTTCTCTTGTGCACAACTTTTTCCAGAGACAGGGGTTGAATGCCACATCCATCATAATTGCCAAATTCCCTCCTCAGTAAATGTTTTACAATTCCTGTTACAACATCTAAGAGTTTTCACTTGTATATTTTTGGGAAAGCTTGGAGCAGAAGAATCTGCATCCAACCTATAGTAAATGATTATTTATTCTTTACTCCCTTAATCATCTTCTTTAAGTAGCCACTGAGGGTCAAGATTCAAGTATAAGGAAAAGCAGAAGCAGATGTGATGAGAAGATCAAGTTAAACTGAGAAATAACACAACACATTTGTGAGGTCAGCCCAGAACGCCATAGCTTTAATACCAGCATGGAATATGTAACCAAAGGAGGTGGGGAGAAATTAATAGGTGTAATATTAAGGAACTGGTTTAGCAAAGTTCAAATTAAAACTAGGTGATTTAAATAGGATTTGAAAAATAAGTCTTAGGAAGTAGATGAAATTACTGAATCTATTTTATAGTTAAGTACACTTAATTGGTGTGTGTTTTCACAGGATTTGCTATTGCAGCATCTTTCAGACATAGAGGAGTGACAAGAGAGAGAAAATAATGTTTTGAGAACATGCTCATACCTGGTTACACACTCAGGTACCCAGGGTGGTATGGCTTGAAAGGAGAATGATATTTAGAAACCTGTGAAAAATATAAAGTGCAATAGAAGATAATGTAATGAGATTAGAATGTAAAGAAAGTATAAATCATGTGAGGCAATATCTGCTCTCACAAAAAAAAAAAAAAGAAAAAAAAAAAAACCGAATGCCTATTAGGGATACATAAATAAACCCTTCTGCTGAAGAGTTCTATTCTCAAATACAGGAGTTCAAATGTCTGAGAATGGAATGAAAAGCTGGCAACATCTGTCACTTTAATTATGGCTTATTACCTGTATTACAATAGTGCCTGAGGCCCAAATTAAAGTTCATTCCCCATTATGCCAAATGTTTATAAATGAAATCAGAATCCAAAGATTATTGAAGGAAGTAGACAAATGGAGGAAAAACTGGGATCTCTCTTGTATGGTTGAGGATTGAAGACGCAGAGGTTAACTGCTTACTTTATGTTGTAAAGTAGGATTTAGATGCCTAAATTACTGCCGTGCTTAAGAAAATTTTACGTGTGATTGCAAATGAGGAAACAAAACCATATAAGGGAAAATCTATTCATGGTGATTTATTTCACAGCTCTTGATGTTGTTTAAATACAGTGCTTGAATTTTTATCTTTCACTTCAGAAAGCAAGATCACTAAGTATTTCCCTGCTGAACAGTTTCACAGAAGGAAGAAGAGGTCAGGTTTAAAATAGACCTACATATGTGGGATAGAAGTAAGGATATTATCCTTGTGTTTGACAAGATTTCTAGGTGCACAAGAGGCAAGTTTTCAAAAATACTTTTAGGAAGCATTCAAAATTTGAGGAAAACTGTAATTTAACAATAAGTAAGTATAGCTATATAAGAGGCCTTCACGAAGGCCAACTTGGACACATTTCAGAAGCCAAGAGAATAAAATTAGTCTTCACTTACTGCCTATCACAACAGATTATTATGCAGAATAAGGTAATGTAGAAGAGCTCCATCAAGTCAGGTAGGAAACAGAAATTATCTAGAAATTATCCACAAATACTGCTATTACTTGGAAGCAGTTGTCGAAATAAACATGTTTAAGAAGTATCTCATGAACTCCTAAAAGGGGAGATGTTTTTAGAAGTAAGAAAGAGGAAAAGTTCTTTTAGGAGAAAAAAGAATGTTTATGTTTTCTAAAGCAATTAATTTTAATTTAGTTTTGGAAGTGTCTAAGTGTTTTTAAAATGCCAATTCTCTTTGTTAGGCAAAAACACATTGCTAACTAGAAGCCTAAAATCTCTTTTAAATGAGGACTGAGTTCCCAACACATAGACTGCTGAAGATCACTGGACACTAACTGAGATTTTTGATGCACTATGCCTCCTGATTTGATCAGGGGCAGTTATAGCTCAAATATAAACATATAAAGTCCTCTCTGCACTTCTAAGAAGCCAAGACAGATATCTCAGGAGAACTAAAGGAACTATATGCATTGATTATGCACCTTTTTTTTTCTTCCAGACCTGTGAAGGGAGTTAATGAACCAGAGCTGAATTCCTCAGTACAATGTAATATGAACAGAGGCATGGGTGCCCAGTGGTAGGACTCACAGTAATCAACTTTGCAAACAGTAAAATGCATAGGTGACCCAACAAAAAACTTTACAGACACAGATGATCTGCAATGTTGCCTCACACTTCTAAGTGCAGCCCAAATTATGTGCTTATGTGAAAGTGGGATTCACAACCTGGAATCCCAGCTACATTTAAACTCTTTTGATTACAGAAAATTGTTTCACTCTTTTCACTTTAAACCTGTCTGTCAAAGGAGGAGGAGGAGAAATGAATGTTAAAATAGACTAGAGATTACAGCGGTTTCTAAGGAAACCAAAGTCACTGCTCTGCTCATGCAAAATGAGCTGATATTCATACCTCTCACCTCCCTCAGGAGTGTCCCCTCCACTATTCACCTAGGGCTAGGCCTAGGGCTAAGACACACATCAAATACAGCACTTACAAAGCAGATGCTGTATGGTAAATGTCCAGGTACATACCCTCTAATCCCATTATAAAATCCTTTGAGGCTATAATCCTATAGTTTTGAGGTAATCATTTGATAAAGAGCTATATCTGCTACTGTTGTAGCACTCATTTTCAAATTAAAGAAAAAATTAAGGAAAGGCTAACACCACACAGAAATGGATCAAACAGCAGGGAAAAAGTGGGAATGCTGCACATGCCAAATAAAATAACTTCAGTAGAATGGGAGCTGTAAGTGTCATGTTATTCTTAGAAGATCATGCAGATTGAGAAAAGGAAAAAAAAAGAAGAAAGAATTGGAAGAAAAGTTAAAGAAAATAGAACAAATAAGACAAATAAGAATAATTTTTTTGCCAGAAATAAATATGCAGAAGTACAGGTATTAGTCATCCTCTTTTAGAATATGAATAAGAATATATGTTGATTGAGTTTTTTACTAATTAATTAATAACCGAGAAACTGAAGCTGAAACAATGCTGTAAAACCTTACATTACACTGTAGTCATATTAAAAATTCTTTTGTCAAAACCTGCATATTTAATATAGAAAATCAGTTTTATAAGTAGTTGAAATAAACAGGACTACTTAAAAACTACATTTCTATTACAACTGCACATACGCTGGCTAGGTTTGATCAAAACATTAAACTATAGGGCACAGCAGAATACACATGTCCAAGTTAAATGAGAAAAAACAAGAACAGATGTTCCAAGATGCTGGGCATACAAAGAAATATGAAGCTGAAAGGGGGACCATGAGGGTGAGGAAAGTACCAAAAGCTAGAATAGAAATAAAGTAAAGCAAGGTATTAGAGCAGTATAGAATATGGGGGGACACTATGAAAACCAAATCCTAAAAGTTAAATCTGATGATAACTAACAGGCCTCTGTTATTGATGGTAAATGTCACATCCCTACAAGTATAATTAGTTATGCATTAATAATTGCTGTTCCCAAAGAGCAGGCAAATGCTAAAACACTAAAACCTAAAATAAATATAGCAAAAACTAAATGTTTCAGACTGAATGAAACTTAAAACAGATGATTTGCAGCATCTTGAAGGAAGAGGTGGGAACTGGGCCTGAGAAAGGTGCTCAGTCTCCACTCATTGGCCCAGAATGAGAAATGCACATCTGTACATGGCTGCAGAAAGTGCTGTTTTTGTTTCCCAAGCATCGAGTGTTTGTTTGTTTAACCTGGAACCCTGTTGCGGTGCCTCTGGGTGTGGCTTGCGACCGGGCCCAGCCCTGCCGGTCCTTTCCTCCCCCCACGCAGTGTCGGTCCTTTCCCCCCTCCCGCGCGGCAGCTGGGGCAGCTTGGCGGGAGCTGTCCCTTTCCAGGGGAACAGCTCATTGGTTCCCACGCCGGGTGCAGACAGCCGACTCACTGGCCGGTGCCCCTGTCAATCATTGTGGTCCTCTGCAGTGATTAGCTCTCCCGACTGCTCTCCCTTCGCCTCCGTCTTAAAACACCCTGACCTCCATTTTGATTTTGTTTTCTACTGCATCATGCTGGAGTAATAAAATCCTGCTGGCAATAAGCGGAAAAGAACCCTTTATCGTCTCTTTGCTTCCCTGCATAAATTAAACCGCTGTGCCTGAGCTAAGCCTAGATCTGCGGGAGTTCCGATGCTTGGCTTGCCTCCAGATCGGAGTCTAGAACAGGCCCGAGTTGCTTCATTTAGGAAAACGAGACCGACGCAAAAGGCTCCGAGTTACTCGCGCTCACTACCCGCAGCAGAACCCAGTAACTGAAACAGAATTTTCTGCAAGACAACATTGCTTAGGTATAAGTATTGTCACTACTTCTCTAGTAGTCACTAAGTTTAGGCAAGAACCTGCTGAAATTCACTGGACTTCTCCTCACTTTTATATACCTTTTATTCTATTTACTGTTGCGTGTCAGACCAAGGCCTATTCTGTTATTGCCTTAGAAATTTTCTTACATTCCTTGGAAAGCAACCTACTTCCTTAGAAAGCCAGCTTATCAGGACATGTCTCTTTAATGACCAGGCTTTTAAATACAAAACTAGCAGGAACTGTAAATAGCACCTGCTAGTCACTGAGCAATAAGATGATGCATAGAAAGCAAAGCAAAGTTCAAAGGGAATATGTTCTGAGAGTCAGGAAATAAATTTTTAAGGAAGAGAGAAGCATAATTTTCTTTTCTCCTAGTTTTTGGCATCAGATCTGCATTCTCTTAGAATGTGTTGAATTATGACAAACTGCCTTATGGAAACAGCCGCACATAAAAGACCTTCTGTAATTATAACATGCAAAATGTACCTAGAAACTTCTGATTAATAATCATATTAGTGTGTTACCTTTTGTTTTCAAAGCTAATTTGCCAGCATTGTTGCAGCACTTACTGTACATTGTTGAATGCTGATGGTTGGGTTAATCTATATTGCGGTATCACCTGACACCAGAAACACCCTGACAGCAGCTGCACCAATACCCATTAACTACCATACATATGCAGTGTTCTTTAATAATCAAGAAGACACAACTCAAGGTCACTACTATTACAGTTACAGAAACCACAGAGAAGTAAAAAATAATGTTTTAAAAGCAATGAAGACTGCTATGAATTATATACTGAAATGTAAGCAAAGGTTCATTATAATAGTACATGAAGGTAATTAATATTGTTAAATATTGTACTTTACTAAATAAATTATTAACTCTCTCCCTTTTTATCCACTATGGATGCCAGAGTTATTAAGAATGTTTTCTTTGGCATCTTTAACGTTAAGGAAGCCTACAGGTGGTAGCTGATACTTCTAATACAGAAGCTAGTAGGTGCACAAGATCTGCATGAGTGTATTTGCTTGTACAAATGAAGCAGTGGATAAATGATCTCCACCTCCACTCTCAGCATGGTAGACATGAGACATTCAGGCTGTGCCAGGCATTTTTAGGTATCCTGCCAGTTTGTATTCTGGTTGTTTGAATTGTTGCTTAAAAGTGGACAACAATCCTCCTTTCTTCTAGCAGAACAGGCGTTCCCCTGGGGACACTGAGATCCTTCCTCACATGGCCCAAAATGAAAGGTTATTTTTCTGCTTTGCATAGAAATAAAGAATTAGAAACCCAAATGTTATACAACATTGTTTACAATGAGAAACTGCAAGAAGGTACTCATTAAATATGAATGTTCATTTTAACCAGGCAGATCCCTCTAGATCTTTATCCCATTGTCTCCATTCTCACTTATTTTATATGCTCTAAATTTATTTAACAATATCAGTAGATAAGATATCATTCAAGCAGAAAAAGATTTTATATTTGAATATGTATATTTATAAGCTTTTTGAAGAGGAATTAATGTTGCAATACTTGCAAGATGGTTGCTATTCAGTTTCAGGGCATTTTGAAGTTATTCCTCATGTTCAATTTAATTTCATTTACAATTATTGCAATTTCTGTGAACTATTTAGATAAGAAAATAATTGTTTTGCCCTTTTTAGATCTTATTATGAAACATTGCTGAAGAAAAATAATAGATGGGTCTACTAAAAGATAAAAAAAACCCAGCAAATCAGACACTGAATCTGCAAGTTTAAAGTCGTCATTTCTTATAAATGCTAGTGTTGTTGATGAAGCTTCTAAGGTCACAGTAATGAATACACATTAAGAAACTCCATCTGTTTCAAAATGTTATATGTTACTGTGCAGTATAGAGACCAAGATCTAATTAAATAACTACCAGAAAAAAACGGCAGAGTTTGTAAATGAAAAATAAAATTAAAAATCAAAACTTGCAAAATCTTTGGACAAAAATAAGACAAGACATTAAACAGATGTCTTTGGTTTTCAAGCAGAAAAACAAATAGTTAAAATGTTGCAGTGAAAGCTGGCTAAGATATTATAATTCAAACTTTCTTTTGTGAATTACTGCTCATTCTTAGCAAAACCTTTTTCAAGAAGTTTTAATTTAAGAAAAAACCAACCACCTATCAAGAAAAGTTTTCAAGTTTACAGCAGAGATTTTCCACAAAAAGTTCAACAATCTAAACCCCTGAATTGCCTATCATGCTTCACAACTAGAATATTTGAGACCTAATGTGCAAGGAACCTAAAAAGTATTTACATCTTGCCCTACCAGTCACAGGTAAATGTTTTGAAACCACAACAGTTATTTTGGATAGGGCTATTTTTATGATAAACTATTTCTAAGGATTTCTCCAAGTAAGGAGGACAAGAACAACAACAACAACAAACCCTCAAAGTGTTTTTATTGATGTGCAAAACAGTTTTTATCCAATACTAATTGTAACAATAGACGTTTTCATTTGGCTTCTTGAATTCTTCTTTTTTTCCCCAGATGGCTAAGAGTTATATCTGTTCTTTTGAACAGAAATATACTTAATTTTTAATCTCATTTCCCTCAGATGGGATTTAAAAACAATCCCTTCCTATTACGCTGTCCAGTTTCTACTTAATGCAGCATTTTCTGGATAAAACTTTTTTAACATAAAAATGTCTGGAGTACTGCCTCTGAAATAGTAATACTACCTCCCTCTAGACTATTCCAGTTTTTCATCCTGTGAAATTATTTTACTTACATTGCACATTATTATTGGTCCTGTACAGTAGAGCTTTGCTTTGCAAAGAGAATTATCCAGGCGTACTGTGTTCTCTCAGGCAGTTGAAAAATCAAAATTCTGAGATTACACACCAGACCTTACACACTGCTTCTGTAGCACCCACATGCTCTCTCTCTGCCCTCTTTTCTTCCTTAGTGTTGGATAGATAAGGGGTCCTGTAAAAATGATGGCTTAGGCTGCTTCTGAAAGCTGTTGCAGTGGTACCTTACAGATTTACGTCCTAAAAGATCTCCATAGAAGCTTCCCATCCTGCTTTGAGAGGACAAAGCATAGTAAGTTTTTTGCAGCTTTCCTGACCTTCTCTGTCCATTCCTTTTGTGCACACAATTCATCGTCTTCAGCGCAGTCTGCAAGCAGAACTCCATCGAGCCAGTTGACTGGTGTCAGGGATTTCCCTGACTGTGTAGCCTTTTGCTCTCTCCTCTGTGCTGTCACAGCAGAGAAATGACTGCATTGCAAGCTAAAGATAATATTTTGTGAAGAAAGATACAAATTGTGTAGGAATGAAAAAACAAAATAGTATGTTTGTGTGTAGGTCTAGGGAGAGGGAAACATGACTGCAACATGTAAAAGGCCAATATATGCTCCCATTTCAGTGTTGTGCAAAATAAATATTTTGCTATATCTCAAATTATTCTATAGACAGGATTGTTACAATCTTTGAAATAGTTTTATACAATTGTGGGTCTTTTTCAAAACGTTATAAAACTGTTTTTTTTCAATAAAATTCTATTACCTTGTTTGCGCAGTATGGTATTACAGCTTTTGGTGAAATATGCTACACATAACATAGACAGAAAATTTTTAGAGAAAGTATATTTGTTACATCAGATGTAAAAGGTGATTGAATCTGGGACCAAATCAACCCTCAGCTTAAGGAGGAATAGACTGAAAAAGTCATGCCAGTACAGTTAGAGCTCCATACTGTTCCCCATATTTCCTTGTATTACAGTTCATCTCTACTGTACATGGGGTGACAAGTATAGGTGGCAAGAAGTGCAAGAGCTGAGGAGGATCAGGATGGCAAAGCTGCAGTCAGCAGCATGGATCTGAAGGCCAGTGTCATACAGTAACAGACTGGTAGCAGTCAGATGCAGTAGCACATCAGTCAGCATCAGACAGGATGAAGCGTCACCACAGCAAGGTCCCAGACAGTACAAGACAGGAAGAGATAGATGTCAGCACTTGCTAAACTCAGGAACAGTGGATTAATTAAAATGACTAAGGAATGAATCACTATCCATTAAATCCTCCTGCTGATGTTTAAGATTGGAAAAGCAAAACAACAACTGAGCACCCACATTAATTCAATGTCTTAACCACTGACATTTTGCAGATGTGCAGTTTTCAAGCTGATGCAAAATGTAAATAATTTTTCCCCCCATGTAATTCACATTTATATGGAGATCTGTAAGATCATATCTATTCTTTTAATGGCATGTCCAAATTATACAAGCATAGAAAAATGTTTTGTTAAAATGAGCATCAAAAAACTGAAAATACTGTACAGTTAAATGGATAAACATACAACTAAATGTGGCTGGAAGCCAAGGGAAAATTTTAGGAGATATATTTCAAAAAGATTTAACATTAGTAGAATTGAAAATAAAATACAAGGGACAGACATCAGCAAGTCCTCACTGCATGACCATAACCACAGGGAGACATAGTATATATTTTCTTCAGTGGGACTACATTAAGGTATCTTTGCCAACACCCCATCACTTCTCTGCACTTCCAGAGTGCCACCCACAGTGTCTTCCCAGGACACCAGCTTGTAGAGCACTCTCCGAACACAGTCACTGAAACAATTTTGTGGCACTCACACACACACAAACATACTACCAAAACCATGTTGGGGATTTAATTTGGGTCATTTCAGTGATCTGCTTTGTGGCTCAGTCCCATAAACAGCTACATGGGGAAAAAGCAGAGGGATGGTGAACAGTAAAGGCAAGACTAGTCCTGAGTCTGAGTCAGGGTAGGAATTTTTTTTTTAAGAATTTTTTTAGCCCAAATTTATCACCAAAGAAAATAAAGTGCATAATGACATTTTGGGAATGTATGCTTTTAATCATGTGAAAATCAGATACACTAGGGGAAAAATTCACCCAGTCTATCCAGGAATTGAAACATCAGGTGTCTGAAATGAGGACTAATGGGTTCAAATAACTCCTTTCCTTTCCCCACCTCACACTCTGTTTAGAAACTTCTGCAGCTAAAATGCATTATAGTTATCTTTTAAAATATTTTCCACACTGGATCTTAAAATGCTTAAACATTTGTTTAACGTTATGTGCTGTGAAAAAAGCTCACTTAATATCCATGTAGATGGAGGCTAATATAGAGGCTAAAATACAATCGAAATAAATCACTTCACTAAAGTGTTTATAAACACATGATCAGTCTGTGGGATGAGGCCTCAACTCCTGGACTTAACTGTCATCAAAGGACCAGAGCAATGAGCAGTTTTCTCTTGTAAGTTAAGGGAGACTCCCTGATAAAGGAATTGTGTATACAGCTGGAAAGGCTCCTCTGTAAATCCTTATGCAGCATATGTGCTGTGGGTGGTCCCACGTCATACAACACTAAAAAGGTACAAGGTTGTGTCAATTCACTAGCTCTGCCTAAAGGGAATGGTAGAACTCAGACTGGCTTTCCAGACCATCTATGTTAATCTTCTGCCCCCAAGCTGCAGACCCCATTCACTAGTATTAAAAGGCAACAAAATTTTATTAACTCCTATATATTTGAACCATTTCAGCAGAAAATAGGAAATAAAGGCAAGGTGAAAGAGTAATCCCGTTTAAAGTAACTCTGTCAACTAAATCTTCAAACACATTCATTTACATACCAGACAGATTCTTATTACTAGCCTCAGCTGCTTGGCCTTGCCCTGCCAATTGCAGGATTACAGAAATAGTGCATCTCATCTTATGTCATTCACCAGATATAAACAACCTAACACTGTTACTGTCCTGGATCTACAGCTGTATGTAGAAATGTGGCCCAACTGAAATAGAAAGCATAAACAGAAAAACAAGTTTATAAATTCCTAAAACTTAATGATTACATTATGAACTTTATGGATATAAGAGTTTAATCCATTAAAGAAACACAAATCTTCTTTCATAAGTCTTCAACACCTTCACGAGGGGAAGTGGAGGGGCAGGTACCAATCTGTTCACTCTCATGACCAGTGACACTACCCAAGGCAACAGCGTGTAGCTGTGTCAGGGGAGGTTTAGGTTGGATATCAGGAAAAGGTTTTTCACCCAGAAGGTGGTTGGACACTGGAACAGGCTCCCCAGAGCAGTGGTCACAGCACAAAGCCTGCAGAGTTCAAGAAGTGTTTGGACTATGCTCTGAGGCACATGGTGTGACTCTTGGGATGTCTTGGCCAGGAGTTGGACTTGATGGTCCTGATCGGTCCCTTCCAACTCAGCATGTTCCATAATTCTATTATATGAGTGGATAATCACTATCTGGGAACTTTGACACTATATTGTTAATTGATCAAACATTTTTATCCTTTGTATGTGCTACTACAAGCCTTTTATGTAGCTTACTAAGGCAATCTGTCTGGAAGTAAGGTATTCAATAAATGATAACAGTTATGTCTCTTTCTTGAAAAGTGTTCTCTGTGTAAATATTAGCATGAGATGTCTGCTATATCATCATTCTCAATTACAACAAAGGTATTAGGAATGTAAGTTATGTGAAAGAAAATTATCTACCAGCTATGCCTTAGGAAGAATGTGGTAAGGCATGTCTCTCTCTCTCTCTTAAAGGGCAAGTGGATATAGATAATTCATTAGAAACCAGCAAGTAAAAAAGTATAAAATAGAGTGAGAAAGAACTAATAAAATGCCCATTTCTGATAGGAAATTCTTAACATGACCAGTTCTCCTTTTAAGGCTGAACTACTTTTCTAGGTATTTTCTCAGCATACTCACTTTCAACATTTTTCATCTTTAATCTAAAGATTGGAGGATAGTATAAATATTTTTCCAAAGTAAAATAAATGAATACACATACTGCATTTCATAATGTGTGCAATTGTAAAGTACACTCTTACTTATATTTAAAACCTGATAGACTTAAGAGTTTTGTCTATAGATTCAGCTGTTTAACATCATCATTAATCAATTTGAAAAGAAACACATTATAGTCTTGTGGTATTGTTTTTTTCTTTGAAAGACACGATACATTTGTGGAGTAGTTGGTGTATAAATACAAATGTCTAATTTTCTTATTCTCTGTACAGTTATTTATATTCTAATTCCAGCTAAAAATGCAAAAAAACAAAAAAAAACCAAAACTTTTTTCCCTGTCTCTTCCTTTCTATCCATCTTCAGAACTAGATCTAATACACCTGTCTCTCATACTAGAATAAGAAACTCACGACCAGATTTCTGGTTTTTAAAGGTCCTAAAAGATATGGTGCTATCATATATTCAGTGAAATACTGTCTATTTTTAATGAACCACACTTTCTTGACTAGATGTTTCAATTTTCCATACAAGTTTGTCATTGTCCCTTTATTTTTGTAATTTTCTCATTGTCTCTTTTTACTTTTTTCTTTAATTTAGCCTACATTGATTTGCCTTTAAAATTGTATTAACAAACTCCAACTGAAGATACTTGACTGGAGTTTCTAACTTTGCAATCAGTTTTTAAAACAGGAGCTAGGTGATTGTTCCCACACAAAGTGAGGTTAGTAAACTAAACATTTTTGTAACAACAGTCTTGGTGTAATGATGACGTTTGACTGCATATTTTCAATATAAACCAGATCTCAATCCACCAAGTCCTTAAGCATTCAGTTAGGCACCTTCCCTTATCCCACTGCTTGCCAGTTATTAAGTAGTTTGCTCACTACAGCCAAGGGTGGCATATGGATAACTAAGAGTCACAAATGAAACCAAGAATTTTCCAGCCAATTCATTTCTGCTTCTGACTGCTTCACCAAATAACTTCAGGTTTTTCGATGTATAGAACACGTCATGTTGGGTTTTACTCACTAAATGAAAATGCTTTGAACAGAAAACAGTAGGAGAAGAAAATTATCACAACAGTAAGGATGCCATTTTAAGTTAACAACATTCTCTTTCAAAATCCTTTTCACTTTCAATATGACTTCTACCAGACTTCATCTGCAAGCTCAAAAATAATTCAAAAGATATTTGTATATTTGATATTCTTTTCTGTTAGCATAAGCAAGTTTAGCATATCAGAAGAGTCATATGCAGTTATATGAGAAAAGATATGACTGGAAAGACAAAACCATTTTTCATCCAAACCTTTTGTTCTCTCAGTATTAAAATATATTGATACATTGGTCTCTCTAACAGTCTTTTGGACACAAAGAAGATTCTGAAAACAGAAACAAATCAATGACATTTTTTGGAGATAGAAAAATCAGGGGTTTTATATTATTTTTGCTTTAACTTCATAGCAAATTATTTTAAAATAAAAATGAAAATATTGAGATAAGAAAAACAATATATTTTGGTTGATCTAATATGATACTTTTTCATATGACAGAAAATACAGAAATATTAATGTTTTTTGCTCTTACTTGAAATTTTGAGATTTTGAAATCTCACAATTATTACTTTATTTCAATTTTATGAAAATACTTTTCACAGGTGCGGAATTCAATTTCTCAGAATGCTTCATCATTTTCTACATATTTTTTTTTTGTGCAAATTTCTTCAAGTTGTAGAAATTTTCATGTAACATACTTATAATTTCTTCTTTTTCAAGACATCTCACTACCTGAAGGTTTTCTGATATTCTAAGAGATGACTTGCCAGGCAACTTCTTTGTAAACATTTTTCAAAGTTCATGATAGAAGTTTTTAGAGCTCCTAAAATATGTCATAAATTGTTAAAGAGTGTAAGAATTTGTAATGCTCTGCTTCAGAAAAAATAATTAAACTAGCTCCAATTAAAATAAGAATTACCTGAACTTGGTGAGAGTTTCTTTTATGCTTCAAAAAACTAGGGTCATCTTTTGCTTTTTCCTTTTACGTAAGACTTAATTCATATTTTCCTCTATAATTTCAGATCCAAGTGGAATAGAAATATCAAATATAATGTTAAAATGTTACAGTGGTATCTCTGACCTCTGAGAAAAAAAGCCCCAGAAATTTCATTAACCTCTCTGTTCTGGTGAGACTTAAATTCCACATCAAGAGGTGTAGATAGTTTGGGTTGGATAATCATCTTTTTCTAAAGGTGATATTTGAACTGAAATTCCTACCGTTTTGAAGATTACTTTTCACAATGTGCAACATGAAAAAATATTTGTCATGCTGCCGAAAAGAATTGAAGTTAGAGTTAATTTGAGATCTAAGTGACTGAATATGCAAGCTCTTTGTTATGTACACATTTTTCTACAGTACTTTATCCTTTCAGGAAGCAACATATTTTTATGGCACTACAAAAACTGGTTCATGAGCAAACCCATTTTCAAAAGTTAGAAGGAAAATAGAAGGGGATAACTGACCAAAGCTATTCTGAAGATGTATGCTGCCCCCAAATCTTGTAACATTTCTGTTTGTCCTTAAGAGGATTTCTTGTCAGTTTGCGGGACAGAGGGGCAGGGTTGATTTTTGTGGTTGTTGTTGTTGTTGTTGTTGTTGTTGTTGTTGTTGTTGTTGTTGTTGTTGTTGTTGTTGTTGTTGTTGTTGTTGTTGTTGTTTCCCAGAAGGGCTGTTTTAGTCTTTGGGGGAAAATAATAGGAAAAAAAGAAGAAGTCATTGTAATGTTTACTTCTTCTTGAAAAGCAGCAGTTTGCAAAACCAAGCCTGCTTTTAAATTGTCCCCCAGATTATATTTCAACATGCATAACCCTTTTATTTTGCAAATGAAATTAGCAGTCTGTCCATTAGACTATTTCCCATGTTAAAAGCAATATCTTTCCCTTATCTATATATTTACAGAGGAAATTATCTAAATTGTAATGATATTATTTTTATGACTTCTATGTAATACTTGAGTCATATTCTGCAAGACGTGCTACATGGATGTAGCTGTAAACTGGATCAGGACCCTATCTTACAACATTCTTCCAAATGTACTGCTTTCAAGAACAGGAGTATAAGCTCTATTCTCAAAAAAACTCAGACAATATAAAATATCATCTTACATTAACATGGTAATTTGCATGTTGCAAAGACATAAAGTTTTCTTGGTTTGCTCTTTTTTCCCTCAACACATGGAATACCAGATTTGCAAAAGAAACAGTAAATACAAACAGTGTATTCACCAGAAGCAAGTCATATCCATATTTGACTGCTGAGTTGGACATATACTCTCTCAAGAAATCTGTTCAGGTTTTTATACCAGAAACTTAGGGAATAAAGAAGAGAAGAATTTTTTGTGGGTTCCTGTAATGCTCTGTGTCTGATTCATCTCACAGCTGCACAAATTTGCATTGGATTAAAGCCATATGAATTTTTAAATTGTTATGAAATTATTTAAAACTAATGAAATCTGTATGAGAACTCTATTACCTTTCTCTGTGTTATTTAACTTTTTTTGTTTGGTTGGTTTTTTTTAGTTTTTTTAGCTTTTTTCTTCTTTTTACCTACCCCCCCCAAACTTCAGAATGCTAGATTTTCACTCCCTAGCATCAGTGCTCTGGACCCCAATAGAGCTTTCCATCTCCAGCATGAACCAAACGGTCTGAATTTCTAATTTGTTTCCCAGCAAATTTAAAGGTCTCATTTCACTGCTGAGTCCCAAGGAAATTAAATTCCCAATGTACTAGTCTTGCACCAGCAAGGAGAAGTTTAACTAGCTTCAATGAAATCCCACATACATTAGGGCTCACCTTAAAAAGAATAACCTGTTCCTTTCTTTGACTGGTTAGAACTGATCTGAAACTGTGTATAGGATATACCAAAGGCCTGAAGTTAACCTTAATAGTATGATGTCTAATAGGAAATTAAAGATTTCTGATTTAGCAACTTAGTTTCCAAATACCTGAGTAAAACACCCCACTTGATAACTTAGTGGAAGTGCAAGTGATTCCTTTTGTACATGTTTCTATCTCTTAATTTTTAAAGTTTTTTTAAGACGCAACAGATGTTTCTAATGCATTGAAACTGACTTTTAATTCCTACCATGGAAAAAGTGGAATGTAAAGCAACTGGTACTTAATTTCCTGAGAGAAGAGCCAAGATATTGGTAGATAACCAGGTAGAGACTATCTACCAAGGAGAAGACTGACTAGAGAGATGTTTTCTATTTTAAGTGATTTTGTAGCAAGAATATAGAATAGTTTATTCCATTCTCTGTCCCTATAGTGAATGAAAGAGTTTATAATTATTCCTTATATCTTTTCTGTGCAAAAGCTGAGTTTTAGATCCTTTTGCAGCACTTAAGTCATTGATGCACTCTTCCTGGCTGCATGCGTGCTACCACCCTCATCACTTGCCTGTTCTATAAAACTGCAGGTAAACACCAAATATATTTGGCAATAACAAAGTCAGTAGAGCCAAGCTATGACAAATTAATTGCCATGCTACTTTTAGCACATGTATTGAGTCAGCTTAGACCCAAAGCTATGAAGTAGAGAAATTGTGAAGGGAATGCAAACAAATATGAACCCAGTTCATACTATTATCTACTACTTCATTTGGACCAGGCTGCTCAGTCTCATTTATGTTAACAAGATACATACTGGGATTTTCTCATGTAGTGTATAATATATCTTTGTTTTAAGGATACAAAAAGTGTGTGGAAAATCTTGTAATTCCAGAGGTTTTTCTCTGTCTGAGGCTTGGCTAGTCTATAATTAATTCTCTGGGCAGACATAAAATCAGAGAATAGCACTGCCTCACTATAGACCAACATCATAGTCTACTTTATTTTATGAAAACTTGTCAAACAAACAGTATCTTTTGGAGTTAATGGGGCTACTATTTGCCCTTTTGGACACTTTTTTTTTAATTGTTAAGATCCAGATCCTGTTAGAGAAAGGTGAAAGAACTTTGCAGAGGGATAAGAAAGGTAGATAAATCATGGGGGAGAAAAGAAAAACAAACACATTAATTTTATAAAACTTGCAGACGAGAATTTTCAGATATCCAATTAGATCGACTTAAAAGATCAAAATCAATGTATAAAACAAATGTACAACATACATGAAAGACACTTGAGACACAGCTTCTAGAAACTGTTGTAAAACCACTGCTTGGCAACAGTGCAGAACATCTGAGTGGCACAAATGCTGTGTGATAGAGAGGAAGTCTCTCCTGGTGCTGAAATGAAAAATAAATCAAACCAAACCAAAAGAAACCCCAGAACAGCAGTTAGCACAAAAATAAGCTGATGATCATTTTTTTAACTTATTATTCTAATATTCTTGTGCACTGAGGAATTAAACTATTGTCATAGAAAGTGAAAAGAAGCAGTCTCAATCTACGCAAACTTGGAAAAGGTCAGATTTATGACTGACATTTACTAAATGATGACTTTAAAATTTGGAATGTTGTGCCAGAAGTAATTACCTGTAATAATATTTTTACTGAAACACAATTGTATTTTAATACTTGTTTACTTGAAGATTAAATTAAAAACACTGCATCACCAAAATGAAATGAAACTAAAACCAAGTCTAATTGTTATCTACTTGGAACCAAATGTTCAGAACAGATGGAAGCAAGTCTTGTACAAGAGATATTCTGAAATGGGGAATGGGAAAAAAACTCAGAGTTTTTCTGTAACAAAATATTCTACCTAGAATTAACAAAATTTTTTATAGAGAAAACTGTACACAATATTTTTATTAATGATGAATAGATATCTGGCCAAGACAAAACAACCTTGTTTATTCCTATAAATGTGGCAATCAGAGGAAATTAATTTGCAAGACTGGAATTGAAAAGGTTTCTTTAGGATGCCAGGGAAGTCCTCAGGTTTCTGAGAGTTTCTGCCTGGAACGTGATAGTATTCATGCACACCCCTGTCAGGATATGTCACTCATTCGTTAACTGAGGTGGGTGTGAAGGTCTTCACTGTCACTCATATGACTTGGTGAAGAAGCACAGCCACTCTTACCTTGTTTGGTATCTGATGCCATGCATATCATTCTGGTTTTGTAATGCTTGAGTCCCTGTGGACAAAAATAATAACCCATTCCCTGTATCTTAAAACAAAATTGAATACATCCTTGAAAGATTCTTCTCTAGTGCAAGCCGTATCCTCTTGCTGACCTCACCTACATCATCCTAATTCCTTTCTCAGAGTGGTAACAGATGAAAACCAGTGGAAGTAGATCGTAGAACCATAGAATGATTCA
Source organism: Climacteris rufus (assembly GCA_013398175.1). Taxonomy (NCBI): domain Eukaryota; kingdom Metazoa; phylum Chordata; class Aves; order Passeriformes; family Climacteridae; genus Climacteris; species Climacteris rufus. The sequence continues at coordinate 220,688 of VZRZ01007410.1, read as the reverse complement.
CCATACTGTCCTTACTATCTTCGTGATGTTAAAGCTATATACTCTGATATATCTCTTTGCCTGATAAATAATTTGTAATTGTGTTTGGAAGAAGAAAAAAAAACAAAACAAAATTTTGTAATTCTGATATTAGAAGTACAGCAAAGTAGTTTTTTCCTCTAGATCAGGCAGAAGATAAAAACTCAATGCAATATTACATACTAAATTATAAATGATGGAATAAAAACCCCATCAGTTAACAATCTGTTAAGTCCCTTAACCCAATTCCCAAAATTAATATATAAAATAATAAAGGAATAAATTTGGTTCAAAATTTTATTTTTTAGCAGAAAATATTGTCTCAGAAAAACAATTTATTTTGACCAACCAACTTTTTTGTAATGAAACAAGTTTTTATTTCCAACTCTCACCTGCAGTAAAGAGGTAATTATATCACTGCCATTTTCTGCTGCATTTTAATTGCCATTTCCTTTTATTTTTCATTGTCACAAATCTTGTTTATTTTGCACTGAATTTCTAGCCATATCACCTATACCGTGTCATCACAGTGTCATCCTTGGTCATTACATGTTCCTAGTAATAAAAAAGGTTCAAATGGAACCTTTGATGTCATAGACGGTTTAAAATCCCAAAACTATTACAGGCAGGATCATTCCAAAACATCTTGAGAGAAATTGCAAATTTTCAAGAAGCATATTTATGCGATGCAGTTGCATTTATTTATTAATTGTTCGACTCATGTGGAAGCCATGTCATTGTTGCTTAGTTTGATTATTAGCTTAACCATCAGTATACCTTTTATAAACACCACATAATTTTATCTTTACCTTTCTTCTTTTTCTGCAAACATCTTTACCTTGGACACAGCTTACAACATCCACAAGCTTCTATTTTGATTCATGTGGAAAACATAATCTTGCAGTTGGTTTTGTTTTTCACCTGTAGTGCTCTCAAAACACTTTATTTGCAATTTACCACTTTACTTCACTACTATGTGATAGACTTCAAAAGCCAAGCAATACTTTTGAGCCACCCTATTGTCTACAGCAACAAAAACCTACTAAGACCTTCAAGTATAGGAAAGCTAAGGCATGATAATGATTTTATGTTATTTCTATTATGTATTTATTTATTAGAAAGAAAAACATACAGATGCAAAACTATCAGTTTATCTCTGTCTTTTAAGTATTAAGATGCACATATGGATACACACGAAGGCATAGCATATGCATGGAATCACTGCTGAAATTGTTGATTGATAAAAAGGCAACAGACCAGAAAGCTTCCTAAAGTGATTGAGTAGCATCAATTTTTCATTTATCACTGCAAGTAAAATTGACAGCTGAAAGCGAATGTCTCATAACTGTTCAAGATTGATCTCAATTGCTATATAGTTGAGTTTGCACAGTTAAGAATATAAAATTATGAAATTAAAAACTCCATCCCTCTTTTTGCTCTGCTGAATAAATTATGTAGCTATTAGAAAAGGTGCAAGTTTCACTTATAATAGTGTGTCAAATTCACATGAATTGTCAATGTCCATCTAATAAATAATTCACAGCTCATTTCATTCTTAATTTATAGATGTCTGTTAAAAAATATTAACATGCACATGGTAGCAATATCATCCACAAATGTTTGGGTAGTCATACATATTGGCCAATTTGGCCAACTGAAATTGTTCTTCTTTAGAAATCTGGCCCTAAATTAACCAGTTTAATGAAGTTATCTTTCCAGTATCAAGGCAAATAATTGCCTCTTTTGCCTGTTTGTGACTTTCATAGCTGGCTATGTAATAGACAGCAGACCTCTCTTAACAGTCTCTAAACTATCTTATCATATAGATAAAATTTGCTTTATTGGCTTCTTGCCGCTATCCCACTGGAATTCACAACAAAGTTCTGGTACTACCCTTCCTGTCATATATAATGGGCACCAGAAACAGATACTATAGTTAAGTTAGTTTTTTTCATTATAGAAATATAGAAAAAATAATATAATTTTCACAAATAAAGAGAGTAGCAGGATGCAGCCGCTCTGCTGTGGACGCGCTCTGCCGAGGGCTGGGGACAGACCCGAGGGTGCACGGTGTCCTGCACTGGCTTTCCCTGGTGGTACGGGGGCTGGCTGTCAAGCTGCAGCGCCTTTCCCCCGAGCAGGGTTCCAGCCGTGCCTGGCTGGACAGTGCCGGCTCCTCTGCTGTGTAGGATTGCCCAGAGCCCGGTGGTCTTCAGCGGATCGGCAAGAACAAAGACCAAGGAGGGGCCATTGTCCGGTATTTTCAGCTTTTTATTAGGGTAGGGCAGCAGGAGAGGGTCCAGGGAAGGGTCCGGAAGCAGGAGCAGGAATAAGGGTCCAGATGAGCTGAAGGGTCCGGAACAAAGAACCCAGCTCAGGGCTTAAGTGGGGTTTATATAGGGAAAGGGAGAGGGAATACAGCTAAATAGGGGAACAGAAATTACAATACAACCAATGGGTAAGCGAGGAGACAAGAACTTTCTGGAGCATAACCAAATACAGAACATTACATAACTGCGTAACCATAAACAGCAACAGAAAGGAATGATGGAATGGGTAACAGTGTCACCCTAACCAGAGTAGCTGCCTCAGAGGGCAGTGTGCTGAGCTCCTTTCCACCGCTGTTGAGGTTTACATGCTGTGGCTTTAGCCACGCACACTGCCACAGCAGGATGCCAGTTGTTCAATGTTTTCATGAAGAAAAGTGAAAGAAGAAAAAATTACGTCTCTTTTTCACAATTTGATGTCACCAGTTATCAAAGCTGACCATCAAGAACTGGAAAGGTTTTCTATCCTGGATGACTGAGAAATCAAACAACAAATAAAATTCAGTGGAGATAGGTTTTAATACATAAGAAAAAAATCATCTCAGTTAATGTGTGGCTGTTACTAGTTCCTGACTAGACATCAAAGATAAATCTCTGGAAACAGGTTCAAAAACTTAAGTGAGATGTAAGAATTTAGCAGGAAAAATAAGGAGAATATGGTATACCATTGCATAGAGCACTAAAATGCCTTTTTTTTAATACTACGTGAGTTATGACCTCTATATGAAAAGGAAGCAAACAGAAATAGAAAAAGAAATAACTAGAGAAAGGGCAAAACAGATGTCTGAAATGTGGAAAAAATCCATACAAGGAAAGAGTATATATACGGAAATATTTTAGAAAAGACATGGGAAGAGGAATGACATAGGTCTCCCAATTTGTGAATGACTGGGAGAATATACATAGAAGAAATTTCCTTTGATCTTCCTCAGATCATTTAATTTGCTGCCACCAAACTGTACTAGAAGAGGTAGTAAAACAAACAAACCAATCCTTGTAATCCTTGTTTACCATCTCTTTAACACTTATTTTCATAGTTACCTACCATATAACTTCTTTCCAACTCCATTGAACTGAGACTGGAGTGCTTAGCCTACTTTGTCCTAACTAATTAGGAAAATAACCCTTATCTTCAACTATCTTCTTATCTCAGAGCTCTGAATCTTTCATTTTTAAAATGTTTTCATTTCAGAGGGTTTTGTTGGATTTTTTTTGTTTTGTTTGTTTGTTTTTTTATTTGGTTTATTCTGGGGAAATGTTTTTCTTGGTTTTTTTTTTCCTTTTTTTCCATGAGGTTTTGTGGTCCTCGGTTTGGTTGGTTGATTGTTTTTTTCCAGGTGGGGAAGAAGTCAGAATTATTAAAAATATTCAAGGTGTGATAAAATACTACTATTTTCTGTTTTACTTTCTGTCAATACATTAATAATTCTTTAAATGCTCTATTTGTTCACTTTCTTGTACTCTTTTCTCTAGCATCTTCCAGTGAACAGAGAAACACTCCATCTAACTGATGGAGAGAGGGTGCAGAGCTGGATGAGCCTTTGATCTGGTACAGCATATTATGCACATTCAAACAGTGAAAATATAAATTATTGCTAGCTATTAAAAATAGCTGAGATCACTGAGAAACAGTGGTACAGATAAATCCTACGAGACTATAAGAAATCCTTCATTTCAATTATAGCATTGGCAAAGGAGAACTAAGCATCTACACGGAGCAATTTTACTCCAGAAAAACTGTTTATTGTGATGACTATTTAAAAATTGGTGCAGTTAACTTGCAAAAAGGGAGAACTTTCATATTGTTTTACAGTTTTATCCATGAAAACATGGATCAACAGTAGAATGGTTGAAACAAGACTAGGAGGGTTTTATCTGTATTTATTAAGTCATCATCCCAAGGATTCCCTAAGCTAAGACCTTATAAACTGATGCAACAAGTAAAAAAGCAAAAATTAGGGAAATTAAAGGAGTCAGCTATCTTTTGTGCGTCTTAATTGTGCTATGCAAGTAACAGTCTTTCCTCTATTCCATGTTATACTTAGGGGAGCAAGTTGGAGGGAGAAGGTGGGTGAGGTGACGAATGGTAAGTGAAACATTAAATATGTAAAACAAATTTTGTTTTTAAGTTGTCACTAAGAATAAAGAACTTGCTTTATTCCTTTCTGAGATGAATAGACACTCAGGCTACACAACCACCATATGTTCATAGAAATCATGGGCAGATACCTTTTTGACATTGAATGTGCCATTCTGAGAACCATATTTCATAAAAGAGAACATTATTTTCGTAGCAATAGTTGAGTTGTAATGGGATAGAACACTGCTCCACTATAACCAAATGACATTATCCAGATTTAAGATTTCAGGTAAATGTGAATTGTGTCATTGTTATGACTCAGTTTGTCAAGATGTATAGTTTAATTCTGGATAATACTTAATTCTACACTGCCTCAAAGGCAGTTTTTATGCTTTGTTGCCAAGTTATCAAAAAAACAGGCAGTAAAGCTGTCCTATTAAGATGCCACATCCATTTAAGAAAACTTTCCATGACTGGACATTCAACCTTCATCTATAAAATTATTTGTTTTTTCCAAATGTTAAGTATTCTGCGTTTGGACCACTGCTAATCTTGCAAACAGGTTGTTGAGGTGTGTACCCTAGAAAGATCAGGTCCTCATTCCGTTTCTGTGTTATGAAATTCAACAAAGACATTTTCAGAAAAAATGAATGTCAAGTTAGGCTGATCTTAGAACCTGGTTAACCATGTGAAGTAAGTTGATTTACAAAACTGCTAAAGCATACTAGTTCAACTCGGCTATTGTAAGTTTCCTAATTTTTACCTATACCATTTAGAGAATGTTAGTAGACTTCTGAAAGGAGGTGTAAGAAAACCAACACATTTCAAGGTCTCTGACTACTGAATAATCATTATTTGTGATTCCAGGAGGTTCACAAGAAATTAGATTTTAAAGGTGAAATATGAAAATTTATTTATCTGTTAACTTGGAGAACAAGTTATTTTTCAGTCATCCTTTTTAGAAGATAGGCAATAAAACTGAACTTCCTACTGCAAAAACTTACGTTGTATTTATTGAATCATTTAGGTTGGAAAAGACCATCATTGTATCAAACCATAAACCCAACACTGCCAATTCCACCACTAACCCATGTCCCTAAATGTCAAATCTACATATCTTTTAAATACCTCCAGAGGTGGTGACTCCATTACTTCTTTGAGTAGCCTGTTACAGTGCTTGACAACCCTTCCCATGAAGAAATTTTTTTCCTACTTTTTCCTAGTCTAAACCTCTCCTGGTGCAACTTGTGGCCATTTCCTTTCATTCTGTCACTTGTTATTTGTGAGAAGAGACTTACTGCACCTTGCTGCAACCTCCTTTCAGGTAGTTGTGGAGAGCGATAAGATTCCTCTTAAGCTGTGTTTTCTCCAGGCTAAACACCCCCAGCTCCCTCAGTCACTCCTCATCAGACTTGTTCTCCAGACCTTTCCCCAGCTCCATTGCTCTTCTCTGGACACACTCCAGTATGACGCTTTTCCCGGAGCTCTCTACACTGCTACAGCATCCAATAAGTGAGCAAAATCCCTGCTGGGACGAGTTGCAATGGTTTTGCTACTCTCCCAAAGCACAGAGTTCTTGCTACTGCAGATGACCTGTTCCTGCTGGCTCCTCTGGAACTGAGAATTACCCCAGGCATGATGTTCTTGCATCGGCGAGAATAAAAGGCTACAGAGGACTCTTCTCTGGGATAATTGCCTTTTTTATTGTAAATCCAGTGTTGCATTGTGAGGGTCCAGAGAGGGAGTCAGAGGACATCCAGGTGGCTGGATTAACCCAGGAGAAAGAGAGAGTGGAAGCTCTGCAGGGGTCTTTTAAAGGGAGGTGGAACCAGGGGACACCCAATGGGAAGATGCATGGTTCAAAGTGACCAGTGGAGAGCAGGAGAAGGGACACCTTTCCAGGACATGACCATATAGAGTCTTCCAGGGCATAACCGTACATGGAACCTGAGGTTGGGGATACAGGTGACACAAGGGAAATATGGGATTTCACCATAGCTCAGGCAGAGAGTTCAGATATTGGAGGGAGAAGGTTCAGAGGGCATTGCCCTGGGTCTCTTCCCACCAATCCTGAAGCTCAACAGCAGCAGTTTCTGCCAAGTACACTGCTACATTCCAGCACCTCAATTTCCTTCTTGTAGGGAGGGACCCAAAAGTGAACATAGGTTTTGAGCTGTGGCCTCACCAGTGCCGAGTGCAGGGCACAATCAGTGCCCTCGTCCTGCTGGCCACGCTATTGCTGATACATGCCAGGATGCCATTGGCCTTCTGGACACACCTCTGGCTCATGTTCAACCAACACTAAAATTGCAATAGGAATGAACTGACGTTGTAATACCTTGTCACCTTCTGGTTTGTGTTCACATCAAGGATCACATTTACTCATTTCCTAAGAGTACCTAGCATAATACATCTAAGGACACCACATCCCTTTTAAAACCACAGTTTTCCTCTCCTTCATCCTGTAGTCCTATTCCTATGCATGATGCCTACACCAGCATAGGAATTTCTGCCAATTTTCTGTAAACTCTGAAAAATAATCTGGGGTTTATGAAGATAAAAGTGGACTCTTTTTTAAAGCAAGATTTATGTGCAGATTTAGAATTCTACCAATTTCTGTCACCTGTAATTTTTACTGGCAATTATTTTATTTATACTTCAAAACTATTAAGAAAAATAACATGCTGAAAAAGGAATTATGATTAGCCTGCCAGGATGCTCTGGCTGAATGATGATTCCCTACATGCTTCTATTTTCAGATCTATTTATTAGATTAAAAAATAACTATTCTACATATATATCATTTTATGGTGATTATATTCATTGTTTTTAATCAGAATGCCACATAGTACTTAACTAAATACTTCATAAGCCAAGAAAAGTACATATAAACAGAAACATTGAAGATAAAAAATTGTAATTTAGTGAAGCAAAACATCAAATTTGTTCTCTATGCTTAAAATTGTGGTGACTGACATTGTGGAATATTATTTTTTAATTCCCCTCTGAAAATCAACTTATATTGGTTTTTCATTGCATTGCTCAATATCATATACATAGGTGCTAGTTAAATTAAATTATACTGTTAGTTGTTTCCGCAGCATTTTGAAGCTCATCAGATTCATGTCTCAATCTCTACATTTGTAAAAAATAATCTTTACCTGAATTTCATATCTACGGACGAGAAACATTTATTTTAACTATTATAATAAAATCCATTAAAAGGCAGATGAACTTCTGATGTTTAGAGGAAAGATTTAATATTTACTGGACTGCATAGATATTATTACTATGTACACATAATTACTTCTAGAAGCCTTGTCTGGAGGGTGCTGAATATGGAAGAAATTCATCTGACCTGCTGCTCACCAACATTCATATGGAAATACAGATATTTATTATTCAACATACTTCCTGCACATTTCAGCTCTTGCATCCTGTGTTCTGCTAAGCCTCTAGAAATCAGCTGTCTCGCCCTTTCTATGGAAATCTGTCTTCCAACAGGCTGAACACCTGCTCCCTGACAGGAGCTGTGCGCTAATCAGCTTGTCGTTACAAAGGCCACAGAGGTTACAGCGCAATTCTCTGCCATAGTTAACATGAGGAATCGCTGCTGGGAAAGGCAGTTGTCCCAAGTAGTCACAGTGGAGTGCCTGTTAGGAAAAGGCACAGCAGTTTAAGATGCTGGACAGAAACAGATCACACTGATAAAGACATTTAACATAAAAGGAGAGCTGGATGAAAAATGACTGATTGGATATACTCCTTTTCAGACAGAAAGAAGAGAATGTGTCATCTCACATCACTGAAAATATTGTAGGAGTCCTGCTGGAAGCTGCTTGCACAACCACAGACTTCGAATTATCTCTACAAGCTCTTACCAGTGAGAAGTTAGAGGTTTGTACAGATGTTACAAATTAGCTGAGCACACAGAATTATGTTCAGTTCCTTTCATCCTTTTTTAGGAAATTGGAAAAAAAAAGTGGAATGTATTGGGCAAAACATACTAACGTATAAAAAAATAGGCTGGCTATCACCTCTGAATTGAAGTTCATGTATTTTATTAATAACTTTGGCCTTTTAATGCTATTAAATATTTTTATGTGTTGTTAGTTAGCCTCCATATTTGTAGATATTTTGGGATGCATGAAGGTAGTTAAGACAATATTTTATTTTCATTATTTTGTCCTTCACCACGAGTCAAGGCTTCGTTTTAATTTGGATTTGAATCCCACCACATCTAGACATTGCTCCTGTATGCAGAAGTTTACCTTTTCCCACAGTAAAATTCAGGTGTTTTGTTATTTTCACATGGTCCTGTTTTGATAATCAAAGGAAGAAAACCATTAATAGGAAAGGAAACAAGAAGTAAAAAAAAACCCCATCTGTTAATTGACATGGTTTTCTGTAAGGCAGTCTGTTAGGAGATTTCTTTTTTTGTGGTTTTAGCGTAGCATAACTCGAACTGTATGATGATGGGAATTTCTAACCTTGGCTGATAGCGAATGATTCCTTTGACTGTTTAGACTTTCACAGGCTCATTGGCTGTGGAAGCTAACATTGGTCAAGGTTCTACTTTTTCAAAGTTAGACATCCAGAATAATATATCTTCAAGAAAAATTTTATCAGCCATAGGGAATGTTCTAGTCTCACTGGTAAAAGGAGTTACTGTTTTAAATTACTTCTTAACTTTTGTATGTGAAAATTGTCTTTCTGCTTTGTTTTAGCTAGTGTGTGTTTGTATGTGCTTATGAAGTAATGGAGAAGTACACATTTATTTGAAAAAGTTGTGGACATTGAAAATATATCAGTGTGTGTGGTGGGTAACCACAGAAATGGGTGTAATTATGTTTTAATATGAATAATTTAAATAATTTGATGCTTTCCTTTGCTGAAAAGAAAGACATATTTCCAATTTCCTGCTATTGCATTACTACTTAGGTAACATTGGGAACTAAAACTGGGCAGAGGAAATGATGGGGAGAGGGGAGGTCTTTCCTTTCAATCAATCTCCCAGAGAGAGAACAGAGACAACCACTGTTATAATGTTGCTTGTTTGCTTGCTTTACATATTTTAGAAGCAAAAAAAATAGTAACTTTTAGATGTTAAGCACCAAACTTGAAATCAAAAACAAAAAACACCCCCCCCCAAAAAAAAAACCAAAACCAAAAAACCAACAAACCAACAAAAAAATTTACTCCTTAGGACTCCACAAAACCAAGTGAATATTTTGCTGCAAGCATAACTATGGGTGAACAATTATATATCTGTTACTACTCTTTTCATTTGGCATTTCATGTACCACTTTCTGAGAAATTATTAACAACAAAGAGAAATGCAGCACTACTTGGCATATAAACCATAAATACATGCTCTACTCTTTCGTTTCCTGCACCAAAGGAAAAAGAAAAATTATTCCTGTTTTGTACATTGCACACATTATTGATAGCAATATAGGTGATAAAATACTCCAACTTTAGCAATAGTATGCAAATCCAAACACTGTCATCCCGAGGCTGGGAGTGCTATAGAAAGATAGGCAAGCATTTATTTCTGTTTTGAACATGAGTGAGCAAAGAACAAATGTATTAAGCAGTCCATGTAACATCACATGAATCAGTCAAAGAATCTGGGCTTGTGACTTCTAAACGTACACTGATTCATTAGCTCATGGATTTCTTGTCAGTGTCTTGAGCCTGTAAAGTGTTCATCTTTTCCCTACCACTCTACATCTCCATTTTTTATGCTGTAATCCTACCAATTTTCATTATCCTACAGTGTGACATGTCAACTTTCAGATTAAAAGTCTCTTAATACAGGACTATGAAGTAGCTCTTCCTGATTTAGCTCCTCTCTGCTCTTTTTAGACCAGAGTTTTTTCATAAATATATGCTTGCAATAAATCTTTCTTCTCATAGTTATGATTGTTATTTACATTTTGTTCTATTCAGTGCTAGATTGCTGTTGAGTTACCTTCTTCCAAAGATGGCTGTTTCTCAGATGCTGACCCCTCATTTCAATAAGTTTAGAAATCTTTCAATATGCAACTTTTAATAAGTTACGTCTGAGAGGGGTATTATTTTTCACAGGTAGGGTCATTTCAGCAGAAAGTTTTAAAAACTCAGGTGTTCAGCTTGATATTCATTATTTTATTCTTTTTTCTAAATATACATGTTACTGTTTTCTTATCTTAAAATCCAAGTGCAAGCAAAAACTTGAAAGTCCACAAAATTTTGAATTATAATTTTAATCAAATACTAGGCAGGAAAGAGGGTTGTTATGAATAAACTGTCTATTTGTGATGCTATACACATTTTCAGGAGAGCAAAAAGAGGTAGCAATTAGCAAGAAGTGTTTTTAAACAAAAGGCAGTTACAGAACACAGAAAAGCAAAGGAAACAAAAAAAAAAGATTTTTTAAATTAAAAAAAAACCCAATTAATTACATTAAACATAACTAAGTTTATCTTTTAAAATTAAACTTACGATGATTTTTTTTCATCAAGAGAAAACTATTAGTAAAATGAAATAACTCTTTCAGTGCACTTTTAAAAAGGAGTCTAAATATCATGAATCAATATATTAACTATGACTGCAACAGACAAACTGTTTCAAAACAGACAAATTGTTTCAAAGTAACAATATTAGCACCCATTATAAGGTGATTCACTACATTATTATTTTTTAATAATTAGAAAAGGTATGACATTGCCTACCTATTTAGGTTATAATGAAATGCTTGGTATTATGGACACATAGAAGCATCAATGTTTATAAGATGGGGTCAGTTGCATAACTGATCATGCTGACAATTGTTAATCATGATAACTCCTGCACTTTCAGAACCATTTAGAAAGAAATTAAAATGTAATCAGTAAACCAACGCAGAATGAAAGATCTGATGTTCTTTCAGAGAATTGCTAAATCATCGAAGTTTCTGTAACACTTCTAATATGAAGGAGCACCTGAACAGGATACAAACTCTGTAAATGTCTATGGAATACATCCTTTAAAAAGTTATATTAAATTCAATAGTCATTATCAATAAAGTGTGCCAGTGTTCAGTAATTGATTGTAGTGTCTTTTTATATGTTTACACCCATATCTACTGACCTTTCTTCCTTGTTACATGGAAAATTTAAGACTTTTAAAAAGCCTTTTCTGTATTTAAAACAAGTAAACGCTGAAAAAAGAAAGGGCTATACACTAACAGGTAGAAATCAGTGCTGCAGACTAAGCTGTTTGGTCATTATTTATGGTCATCATTTTTGGTCATTATTTCATAAATATGGTCATTATTTTTACTAGTGGAAAAAGAATGCATAAAACCCAAATTTTAAATGAAATAGTAACCTAATTGAGAAAAGGGTTGAGCTTTTATAGCAACTTTACCAGGGACAGAATTTAACTGCATTGATTCAATTTAGTAATCTACTTTTTTTAAGATGCATTCCTTATAGTTTATCAGTTACATACTGTCGCAATAACGACACGAAAAGAAGAACATGGACACCTGTTAAGAGAACAACCAACAACTGCCCCAATGTGGGGCTGGATTTTATTTTATACGTGTCTTAGAAATCACAGTGGATTGGAGGGGACAGCTTGCCGCCCCTCAATCACACTGGTCAAAGGAAATGTCCATCAGACTTCCGTGCCCAGGAGAAAGGAATGTAAATAATAAGCTACCGTTACAAAAACATGGTCATGTTTACAGGGAATGTGTGAGAAACAGATACAGAAGAATGAAAACATCAGAATTGCAAAACTCAGGGCAACAACATACCATGTTCCTTCTGGAAAGAGTCTTAATGAATCTGCATAGAATTGAAAAGCTTTCTATGATCACATATTCCAAGTGCCATGTACGTATTGGGATTTAACATGCCATGCCCCAAAAGGGGACAACTGAAGCAAATTTTTCAGGAAGACTCTGAAGAGATGCCTGGATTATTGTGAAAAAGCAGAACAATTATTACTTAATTCCTTTGCATAATACAAAACCATTAATTAATATAAAATGAAGGAATTATTAGCTGCTGATATTACTGACTAATGCCTCGTACTGCAAGTTATAATGAAGATCCATTAGGGTTAATGGTCTCTATGGAACTCACATATTGGATTTTAGAGAATTTTTTCTTAGAAACCATTACCTATTGATGACCACAGTGTCACATTGGATTACTGAAGAACAAAGACAAGGATGTGACCCATTTATATGCCCCCATTGTTCTTTCATGTTTGACATGTCCCCCAAGGAGGTTTCATTATCCACTGTTCAAGCCTCTGTTTTCCTGAATGGGCTCTATGTAACCTATGGTTTCTGCCATAATGAGATGTAGAGTCACTGAGCAGATTGAACCCAAGGAAGGATTAGTCAGTCTGCTACAGAACACCCTAGGAGAATGCAGGGCCAGAAAGTAGAAACTAGCATCATACACAGTACAGAAAATTTGGTAACATCTTTCCCTCAACATCTTGAAGAAAAACTCTCAATTTAGTTTTCAGCCTTGTATTGAGAAAAAGTTTTTCTTTTATCATTAGGTATTCCACTAAGTAGTAAGTTATAGTTCACAATGTCAAATATATATATGTGTATGCAGGTATCTACAATGGATTTGAGCAGAAATCTAGTACTGTTGGACTTTTTTCAGATTTCTTTACTATGGGTTGATATAAAATATTCAAGCAAGTTCCTTGAACTATCTACAAGTTCTAAATTTCACTATTGAGAGTACCACTTTGCTTTTACCGTGGACTTTCAGAAAATCACCTTTGACTATAAACTGCACACTCAAATGCACTGGATAGTGAATCTCTATTCCAAATGGACTGTTATAAAAATGTACCTTATTATGCAGATAAAATGTTAAAATAAATAGATTATTAACTGCTGCAAATTCAAAATATTTGCAGTACATAGATTCAAGACTTCTCTGACTTAAAAACTGCTGCTGAACAGCACACTTGATAATGTCATACAGAAGGTCACTTGGAACTTCAAATATAAGAAAGTAACTGAGTAACATGGTGTGGATTCAGGAGAAAATTGAAAAAGGATTGAGGTAGGATGACTCGTTTGTTGCGAGGCCAGTCACTCATTTAAGTTTTATTTTATGTATTAAAATTATTATTTTCTATTAAATATAAATAACAATTTACTATAGACAGTATGGGACGATTTTTAAAACATGGCTTGATGAATGTGGACACAGTTGTCTTTAGAATGTGTACTTCAAGAGTCCCCTATTTCCAAGAGCAGTGATAGAAAAGTTGGTTTCTAAGCTAAAGCAGTGTCATATATTCTTTTCATTTACCAAAATGTGAAAACCTTCCTATTTCACCTTATAATTTCTGCAAGGATTAAAGAAACAATCCCCAAGTCCTTAATATATAAGATGTTATTCTCAGGTATACCTAATGAATTCAGGGGAGCAAAACCTGGAGCAGTTCAGCAGAACTTATGCTGCTGAGTTAGATGTCAGTGATAGTCCAATCTCAGACCCTAATTAGGAAAGATGGAAGATTTAAAATTGAAACCAAACTGACCAAACTGACCTTTTAAAGTTGTTAAAAGCTCTCAGGACCAAACATAAAGACAACTGGACTAGTGGCAGCAAAAGGTTATACATATTGGAGGTTTGAAAATAGTAATATATAGATGCCTAAATGTCACACTTTGAAGACAAAAAAAAAAGCATTCAAAGGCAATGACTTCCTAATTTCAAAGGATGTGGAGAAATCTAGGCACTAAAGAGTCACCACACATTTAATGTTCTTAAAGGAAGGTGACTGAAAATTGCTGTGTCCGAAAAGAGAAATAATGACATTAGTATAACAGTAAAGACTCATTTATCTCTTTAGACACCCTACTTGGGTTTGTGACCCCTAAAAAATACCAAACAAGTGACAAAAACTAAAATCCCACCATCAACAACAACAACAAAAAAGAATTTAAATAGAAATTGTGTCTGTTCTTATCTTAAAAGCATACCTACCAAAATAAGTTAAATTTTTTCCAGTTTTAAATAACAAGAACACTCAGTCACTACACTAAATATAAATTTAGTGTTTCCCAATGGTGGATCCAGAGGAAGGAATAGGAAGGCGACCACTGATAACCTTCAGTCCTTCTCCTCCAGCGAATAAAAACAGAGCTTTGAAATAAAAAGCGAATATACATCAAACACCATCACTGTAATTCTGCAGAGATTCAAGACAATATCCTTAACATACTTATGTTGAAGGAGTGTTCCTAAAATTGTTAATAATTGCAGGCTTGAAATGCACTTTACAGTGCAATAGAAGAATGAGGATGAAGTAATACTAGAGAAGTGTCTCTATCTCAATTACAACTTAGTTGAGAATAGAGGTTCTAGTATATTAAAAAAAAGTCAACATGTGGGAGACAAAATAAGGTGATCATTTAGACTCCTTGGATAGGGGAGAACCTGTCTCTATCCCCATTTGAACATTGGATAAGCCCAAGAAGAGTGTGCAAAGGGCTGCTTGTCTCAAATTCATACAGGAGAGACATCTTGTATCTCATCAGCCTTCTCCCATGTTGATGGTTGCTAAGCTGGGTAGGATGACCCCCTAATTAAAGGACTACCTAACTCATTGAAGCTTTCTGCAACTCAGTTGCAAGATCAGCTTAGAGTTGGTCATGTGGGAGGGCTGCGAGCTGGAACTGAGTTTATGTGGGGGAAAAGGAGGTAATAGTTTAGGGCTGATGGGTAGGATTTGTTGCAAGTGAAGTGAAGAATCCCACTGCTGTCCAAAGGGTGGAACTGAGGGAAAAGCCTTCTTGATTCAGAGGTTAGAAACAGGGAGGTGAATCCTCAAGGAACCACCTAACCAGGGAGGTGAATCCTCAAGGAACCACCTATGGAGGGAGGGATTGAAGAAGGGTATCCCCTTGGGAATTTATGGATAAACAGCGCTTTAGAATTTACAAATGCTGGTGAAAACACGGAAACAAAGGGATAGGAGTCCCCAGAAGACCATCCTTCTTCAATACCTAACAAGTTGGTGGTCCCTACAGACCCATTAGTGGAGACAGATCAGATGTAACTCGTTCTGAGATTGTAGGAAACACTGAAAGTAAAGATGGCATATATGTTGGCATATGTTGGCAACCTTTCCTCTTGGTCCCTTGCCATCCCCATTCACCTTAGTAGCAGTAGCAAGGACCCAGAGATCTGTCCAGGAGGAAGCTGCCAAACGAAGTGGGATGTCCCTGAAAAAAAAACAGATACATCTTACTGATGTGTTTGAGTGCACTAAGCTGCAGCAGATGGCCCAACACACTCTAGCTCTTGAGCTGAAGGAAATGGCCCCAGATGGGGATGCGGAGGTGTATCAGTACATTGATGATGTATTGATAGAGGGTGCTGATATCACTGAGGTGGGATAACTGAGCAAACTATATATTATAAGTTACAACTGATAACTAACTCACTCAGGCAAAAATAATTGACCATCTGGAAAAAATTAGCCTTCAGGGTGTCAAGACGACAGAGCCAGGCTCTTCCTAGTGGTGCCACACAATAGGACAAGAGTCAATGGGCAGAAACTGGTACACAGGGAGTTCAACCTGCAACTGAGGAAAAACTTCTTTACTTTGTGGATGACTGAGGACTGGAACAGATTTCCCAGAGAGGTTGTGGAGTGAATATCTCCTTTCCTGGAGATATTCAAAATCTGTCTGAATGCAATCCTAAGTAATGTGCTCTGGGGGACCCTGCTTGAGCAGAGTTTGGATGTTCAGTGGTACCTTCCACGCAATTTTGATCAAGCAATATCTACTGGACAAATGACTCAAAATTTTCATCACTGCCCCTTTCATTTTCACAGTGATAATTCTATAATACTGTAATTACAAAGAAAACTGAGAAAATTTTGGAGTCAGTATTGTATCATAAAATTGTTAAATATACATAAATACAACACGTATATATAAATATACATTAATGCACACACAGTCATACATACAAGGGTTAAGAAAACCTCTCGTTTCCATTTGACAAAGTACAGGCATTTCTATTTTGTTAGATCTCTCTGTCCCTCTCTTAAAAAAGCCATAATACTGCTAAGAAGGTAGATGGGAAAAAAGTTTGTTTTGCAAAAGACATTACAACAAGGTCCCTTGAACAAGTATCAGACAGTAAAGAGATAATTCAGGACTTTGGAAACACATGGCACTACTTAATCTTTGAAATAAAATACGAATTTTACTATATTTGGGGCTACAGAGGTTTTTTAAGTGTTTAAAGCCTCATTTGCTTTGAGAGTTATTTAGTCTCAATGAAGTATCAAAGATGAAATCAACATAATGATTTTATGGCAAATTGCCAGAATAATTTTATTTAACTACTTTGTATCTGGTTATTTGTCCTTTTTTTGGTTGATTACTTTTGTAAGAACTAGCCAGCCAGCTGTGGAGCTGCAGGTATTTCAATAACAGCATACCCTGATTAAAACAAATTTCCTGCTTTGCTGGTGAAAAAAGAAAAGTAAAAAAACCTAGACAAACAAAAAAAGCCCCAAAACTCACCATCATCCCTGCCAAAAAGGAAAAAAAAAAGATAATAGCATGACAATAATAAAACTGAACAGAATGACCTTTCACAAGGGCCAAATTCCCAACCATGTCAGATTATAGCATGAGAACAATTAATCCAGCTGTGACAGAGAAGTTTGCTCAAAATTAAGTATTCAAACTGAAAAATATATGCATTGGATTCCTCTAAAAACCTGTTTTCCTTAACTATTATGTTCAGTTGTTTTATTACATAGATTCTTGAAGACGCAAGAAATGCAAAGAAAAGTTGCACTTTAGAAAGGTGCAACTTTGATGTAAGGCCTTAAACGCAGTCTTAGAGCTTAAATTTAACTTCGTAAGTGAGTGTAGGAAGACCATAATATGTACTACACTAATTGTGTAAGCTGTAACCCAAAAGAATACTTTAGTCTGCCACATACTGGGCAATGTTTTCAGAAATATTTGTGTTATAAAATCACATGAGCTCTCTCCTATATTTCTATTTTTCACTTCAGTGGCTATACCTATAATTTCCTTCTCTGCTGAGAAAAAAATAACTAAAATCTATATATAGAAAAAAAAAGAAATTAATGCAGACTTAACATAATTAAGCACATAATTTTTTAGAGGGTAATTTTTGAAAGACTGCCAAAAATAATGTAATTTATGCTATCCTTGCACAATTAATGTGCTGTGTGAGTTTATAGAACCTTCCACTTTTAAAAAGTAGATGATGTGCTAATTCTACTGATTTGAAGTCTAGAGGCTGTCCTGTTTAAACTATGTAAATTACCAACCTAAAGCAATTACTCCATCTTATTGTCATCACATCATTAATTCTCTACAGGTTAAACAAATTTGGATTCATATTTGCAACTTCCACACTGCATCAGCAGCTCCTCCAGCATATTATCTTAAGACAAATTAATTAAGACAAACTAGTATTATAATTTGACTAAAATATGCATTTTTGAGAAGAATTAAGAGATTCTGATATTGCTATTGAGCTATACTGCCAAAGGTATTAACGTACGTCTCAAATATTTGATTTTTAAGTAATTACTTACAAGCTGATAATATCTATAAGAATAACAGAGATTACAAAACATCCAAGTCATATGATTGCATCAGAAATGCCTCCTGGACTTACACACTCCCAGCTTTTACATACTTATTTAGAATTTGCTCCCCACATATCACCTAATACATAAAAACATGGACATACACCATGTTTGTTACAATCCAATCCACTTGTTTGAAATGCTTCCAATTTGTATCACAAGAAAAATGTACACAGGTAAAAATCAGGTCTAAAATGTTGAAAGAAGAGAATGGACTTTACAAGACTGTGGTGAGAACTAGATTTTTTGGCTAAAGATCTGAGAGAATATTTCTTCTCTCAGTTCACTCTTAGCAGCTACTTGCCAGTTTATTTATTCATATCCTCTTCACCTCCTCAGATTTACTTCCAAAGAGTGTGGACACTGCTTAGCAGGTTTTTGTTGCTGTTGTTCTTGTTCAAATGAAGTAAGAAAATAGATTACAGTTTGGGCTAGTTCAGTGTGACTAAATGGGATCTGAGAAAGCTGTAAATTTTGACAGAGATGCAGTGACTAGCCATGCCAGGTAGGCTGAAGTGCACAATATTTCCAGCTGATAATGTGGCTGTTCAAAGAAGACATTGAACCAAAATTAGAGAGCACATAAACTTCAGAGCAGAAGGAACAATCTGTAGTAATTGCTGGACAATAAGAAAATGGCACAGCCTTGCCTCACTCACTAATACTGCAGTGCATCCCACAGATGAGCACCATGCAAATACAATGCACTGGAAGAGTGATGGACTGAAAGATGTGAGTTTACCTCCCAACCTATTCATACTCTTCCTAAAATGTGAATAAACAAACTGTATAATAAGGCTACTTGGATAACTTGTACCACACTGTGTATCCATATTCTTTCCTGCCCTCTCTCTTGAAATACAGAGCATGCATTTTAATGTGTAAACTATCATTGAAAAAATTATAAAGGACCACTTTCAACTTTTGTGGCTTATTTTTCTCATTGCACTCCATCATCACCCATTGTATCTGCAACAGTGCTTGTAAGATTTCATTTAAAATCTGACTTTCTACTAACATTTTCACTGATAAAAGACCTGTCTAAATTTTTAATAATAAGTAACGTTGGCTTTGCTAAACTGAGTTCATGAGAATATGATTTTTCAATATAATGAGAAGCTTTAGAGAAAATATATGACATTTGAAAAGACAGATTTTTGACAGAATGTATTTGTACTAGAGACACCACTTTTTGGTACTGTAACTACAGCTACTCTGGTTTAGGACCTTGCATTTTCTCTAATAAAAATTTTTGATCCTCATGTCAAGCAAATAGCAATTCCAGAGACAGAAACCAGTTCAATCCCTATATCCTTTCTGCTTACATATGACATTTTCCAGGCTACTAAATGGAAGTAGAAAATATATCTTTTATGATAGAGTGTAAAAATAAACTAAAATAGATGTTGGGAATCCTCAAAAGTTCACTTAATTCCTAGATGGATATAAAAAAGTGCCATGTTGAGTTAGATGCTGCTTCTGAGAAGAGAAAATGAAGGAATCTTGTAGTTATCTGAGGGAATTACCAAAACAAAACATAGCAGAAATTTCTAGTGCTAGTCTGAAATGTCACTGAATGCTCACTTCATCTGGTAACATTCATTTTTATCCTCTGTCACACACAATTTATAACATTTCACATTATAAAAAGTAATTTAAAGGTGCAGCAGAAATTTAACACCAAAAAAATCCACTTCCCTAACTCTGGGTCACTTTACATAGTTAAGCCTTCATTAGAGAAACATTGCCTTTGGCCATCATAGATAATGAGGTTCATCCAGAGATGACGATCCACTGAATAACTAATGGCAAAGTAGAATAACCAAAAACCTTAATGACTTTGTAGTCCCAAGGTATTAGATTGCTCCCTTCCCAGAAATATATAAGTATAGTTAAAACAGGAGATGATGATGTCCCCTCACTTCTTTTCTTTTTTAATCTTGTTTTTGACATTATATAAACTGCAAGGGTGGAGACAGGAAGACAAGCAAATTGGCATACTTTCTTCTGCTAAAATGAGGAGCAGTATAAAGTTTTGTTCAGACATTCATTCAAGGTGAGAATGTAGTAAACACAGGACAATATAAATATCAATTTAAAACCTTCAGATGATACAAAATAATTATTTGATCACTTTACCAAATCAGTCCTTTTAAAAATATTTAAAGCACATGTCCCAGTATGATGTACTTAGGTAGTTTTGAGGTTTGCATGCCATATAATCCTTCAAATATTCATTGAGTTCACCCAGCAAAAACTCATTTAGGGAGAAAATTTTATTTGAGCCTCCTTTAGGACTTTTTTCCATTCCAGAATTTTGAAAAATCTTAGGCTGAAATCTAATCTTGGTTAGTGTAGCGCAAATTTAGTAACATCAGTGACACCACTCAAAAAAATATTTGTAACAAAGCTGTAAACCATCTTATTTCAATTGTTGTGGCAAAGTCAAGATCTTTAATTCAATTAACTTCTAAATAAGGGTTTGAGATTAAGATGAATCATTTGGAATCTAAATTTGGCCACTTACATCCCCAGAAAAGGACATCAGTATTTGCAAGATCAGCATTCCCTTATAGTATCTCCCTGCATTTAATTTCAAATTCTTACAGGACTGTAAAATGAAAAAGTTTCTTTTCATATTTTTCAGTTAAAAAATATAACTTGTGCCAGCAAATTTTTCCAAGTTCATCAGATAAAGTTAACATTTCATTGCACATACAAAGTCAATGTACAAATAATTTTTAGAAAGCTGTTCAAAAGGAGTACATTCAATGTTTTTCTACAGCATTGCCATTTTATTTCATGACGGACTTGAGGTAAAACCAATGTGACAGCACAAGTATTTTATGAAGTTTCTGATTTTTTGAGATTTTTTTTTGCTCACAGAACAGTGCATACAACGACATGGGTTTTTAAACAGCATTTTAACCGGATGAGGTATGGATTTCAGATATAAGTTATCAGCAAAATATGTTTCTAGCAATATCTTTTGATGGATTTCCAGACACTTAACAGGCATAACACGCTTATGACACTGTAAATACACTATCGTTCATCATTCAGCTGTAGATTTTGTGAAAAATTTACCCTAACAATGAAGAAAAAAACACTACTTATTTTTCCTTCTACTGTTAGTTAATTCCACAAATGGCAAAATAAGAAATGTACCTATATTAATTGGGGAGCTAATGTCAAAAGTGCAATTAAATTAAAAAACAGAACACAGGTGGAACATAAAAACTCTCTTCAACCACCCATGGATCAAATAATTACTAGGCAAGTGCTGTCATTATCGTTGCCAGGTGGAGTTTTTAATAAAATAAAAGCCTAAAACTTCAGATGATTATTAAATTCTTACCTCTACAAGTCCCGTAACAGAGATGAGACAGACAATGTATTTCAGATCGATCTTTTGTTACTCTTTAGGTTACAAATTTCTCTTAGTCTTTACAACTTTATAAATTGTGGAGGAGTAGTGTCTAAGATATTTAAAATTTTCCCTTGGAAAGGACATTGTTTCAAAGAAGAGAATCTATTGTGGTTCAAATGGAAGAATATGCTTCAAAACATTCAGATGAGAGAATTAATTAAGGAAACACAATAAATATCAAACCAGGTTGTTCTCCCATTCACTTAATTTCATAGCAGTATAATCCCTTCATCTTTCATAGACTTTCCCAATTTACCATTGTCATAAGAAATGTGGTGAATGTCAATAAGGTATTATAGTCCAGACAACATCATAATACCAAAAGAATGGGATGCTCAATGAAACTTACAGGATTCTTAAGAGTGTTACCAGGGTAGGGAAACACTCTTCTCACCATGTTCTCTGGAAACTCTCACTATCAAACACCATTGCAGTTAGGAGGCAGGTACATTAAAAAACAGCAGCACTAGCTAGAAAAATTCAAAGTTTTAATATTAATCCAAAACCAACTCTCTGTTTTCTATAATTTTCCTACTAACTTATTTCCATAGGTATGATACAGTCAATAATAAATATATTGTATGGTCTATTCTATTCCTTATATAATAGCTGTCCTTAATAAACACAGATCATGTTCTAACACTGCTTGAGTTGACCTGAAGTTGGTGGAGGGGCTGATTATAAAGAGAAGTAGTCCAAGTAGTCCACCAAACTCATGACTGTGAGAAGGAAGTAGATTCCACAGGCTGAGAAGCATTACATCCACATAGTTTGGTATTAAGCAAACTGTGAACAGACAGAGAAGTTCCTAGATGTTAACTATTCAACAAAAGACTGTGTTTTCTTGCAAAATAAATTGAGAGTAGATGTCTGTTCTGGTCTAACCCCAGCCAGAAGCCAAGCATGACACAGATGCTCCCCCAGTCCCCCACCAGTGCAATCAGGGTGGGAATCAGGAAGGTAAAAGCTAGAAAACTCATGGGTTGAGATAAAGATGGCAAAAGCCATGCACAGAAGCAAAACAAAACAACAAAATTTTTCACTGTTTTCCATGGGCAGGCAGGTGCTCAGCTGTCTCCAGGAGAGCAGGGCCCCATCACATGTAACAGCGATTTGGGAAAATAAACACCACCATGCCAAATGTCCCCCAATTCCTTCTTCCCTCTCCCCCTGCTTCAGCTTTATATGCCTTACCAGCACATGTAAATTTGTCAGGACTAAGTCATTAATGAATTTTGCCACATTGTTGCATATCTTTCTATTCAGAGTATAAACAAATGTGTTAAAATACAAAAGAACCCAAAAGGCTGTGTTACACCTTCTGTACCAACTTCTTAGAACTAACCCTATAGAGAAACTATTTTTCAATACAGTTTCTATATGAGGAAAAGTGCAAATGAAAAATGATATGAAAAGCTGTGAATAGTACAGTTATTTTATGTGCTTATTTATGTTTTCATATTAAAAGTTACACAGGATAGGAAGCTTCAAAGGATTATTTGTAGGTACTTCTGAGCTGGTTATAAGATGTACATTTTCAACTGGAGTCCAAGTTATGGTGAGGGCTATCATGAAGGTCATTGTGTACTTTCTCAGGGAATGTCTTGCAGATTACAAATCCCTACTCAAAGCATATTCCCAAAAAACCTAGTTAAAAATGGTAAGGAAAGCTTTCATACATAACAGGTATGGAATTGATACTCTCTTTTCACGCAAAATCTAACTGTGAGATGTCTCATTTATTCTGGCTTGCCTTGATTTCCTTACATGCAATACAGAGATAACACTAGCCTCCCCAGGCGCATGAGGGGAGAATATGGTGATAGACAGACGAGTTAACATTCCTGAAACACTATCTATGTATAAAAATATTCTAAGATAAATGGAAATAAATGGAATAAGATGTCAATTGTCATAACAGAAAATATCATGGATTTTAACCCACAGTTGAATCTATTTGTTTACACTCTGTACTGTAGGATATACAGTAACATTGTAATATTTGATAATGACACCAGTGTTTTAAATTAGTGAAGTCCAGAAAAACCAAACAATATTATGCAATTATTCAGTACAATGCAGATTAGAACTGTGCAACTCAAGCCATGCTGTGAAAATTTTCATGTCATATACACTGGTGTCTACTTAGACAAAAGTCTTGACATCATCACTGCAAGTGAGCACACCAAAAACACCAACAGTGTTGAAATAGCTGTAATAAAAATAGCATCAAAATGGTAAAGTGAGTGAAGAACTGGACAGAAAATAATGGAAAATATTTTGCTGGAGAAATATTAATTGCACTCCCCAAGATATGATTATGTTCCATTCTATATACTCCATCTCCAAGTGAAATACTGCAGAAGTTTGGAGGACTGCAGGTGGATTTGGAAATACCTATAGAGGTAAGTAAAGAATAATTTAGAATTTAAACAAATTTAGGAGGAGTCTTACAGCCTGGCTCTGTGCAGAGCCGTATGAAAAGATTGAAGACATTTAATGAATGTCAAAGAAAGCAGAACCATCCAACTCAACCATCTTCATTCAGAAAACCAAGCTCAGTCAAGACTGAATATAAAGAAATATGAAATTTATTAATGTAATTATTTTGCAAAATGCCATTATGAAAGACAGAGTATTCTGCAAATGCTGGTCTCCTTGTCCTATTATAACCTTTTTCTCTCTCTCGCTCCCAGAAAAGGAAAGGAAAAAAATAAATTATATTACCCATAGTGAATTTTTTTCCATAACAATCTTCTGATGCTTTCCAAATAAAGAACCTGTAGGCACCATTCTTAGAGGTGCCCTGTTTACATCTCCATTCTAGCCCCATTTTTAAGGGGGATTGGATTGAAAGCGTGTGCTAAGACAGTCATAGTGAGCAAAAACCCACATTCACCCCAGGCTTACTTCCCATTGGTTTCCATATACTCATTCCCAAAGGAGTGATCACAAGCAGTACCTGCCTGGGAATGCCTAAAATAGAAATGTGCAGAGCCACTGTTTAAGTAAGCAGAGACTTGTGGCCAAACCCCACAAGAGGCAGCAATGTGACTCCCTGTGCCCCAGGAAGCTCTGTGGGGAAGCACTGCTGATGTTTGGTAGACAGGAGTAGCTATGACTAATGACATTGTGGGAAAGATCAAAACTATGTAATTGCGTGTTAGGGTTTTATAGAGTTTTGAAGATGTGTCACAAAGTGAGAAGGAGCACCATTGTGGGATACTGGGAAAGGCTGTGTTGCTGTAAAAAGCGACAGCAATGAGTAAAGAAGGTAAACAGTCACCCAAAGAAAAAGAAATAGACTGCAGCCCCATGGTTTGAGATTCAGAAGATTGGAGGTAATTAAAAAAAGATTGTTATAAAACATACTTATTTTTTTTTCTCCTTAATGCAAGAGGAATGCATAGTGCTTGAAAAAATCTGCATAATATATGGGAAGCCTGCATACTATTCATACTGTTGCTAGGAATGGAATAGGTAAAGGGACCAAGGCTTTCACACAGGCCCCATAGTAATCTATAGCATTGTCAAAAGACATCTAGAGCTGGAACAGCCAAGCAAAACCTCTAACAGGCAGTGCAGAGCAGGAACAGCTCACATCACAAGATCAGCAACCCGACAGAACAGGTGACAGTCCCGGGGCCACATCTGGCAAACACAACCTAGAACTGAGGTGCCACTGCAGGAGGTGTCAGATCCCTTCCTTACCAAAATACAAGATAAAAGTACTAAAGGAATAAATGCCATGTGGGGGTAGGGGATATGTGCTGTCAGTGCTGATAGGTTAAGTGTTTTTTTCCTTTCACAGGGCAGAGACAGTGAAGGTTATGAATGCCAGTGCTGCTGCTGATGATCTTGATGATGATTCTGTGATTCTGTGATTCTGTGATTCTGTGATTCTGTGATTCTGTGATCTGGAACAGATGTAATCAAACCTCTCCTGGTTGGATTTGAAGGTATTCGGCAGGTGTACTTTTCCTCCAGAGGAAGGGTTTCCATTTCCAGGCAAGCTGCAGTCAGGGAACTCTGCTCTTTCCATGCTGATCTATGAGCAAACTCAGGAACTTGGCCGCTTTGGAGCATGCAGCTGCCTACTCATTTTGGCTGTGTCAGAGAGCTATGAGGGGGGATTTGCTGAGAATGCCATAATTTTGCAGTCAAATAATGCACTTTCTTTTTTAACTACCAGGAACAATGCTATTTGTGCAGAGTGGTGACTTTACTAATCAGCTCCAAGTGAAACCATAGA
Source organism: Climacteris rufus (assembly GCA_013398175.1). Lineage (NCBI taxonomy): Eukaryota > Metazoa > Chordata > Aves > Passeriformes > Climacteridae > Climacteris > Climacteris rufus. The sequence continues at coordinate 194,913 of VZRZ01007410.1, read as the reverse complement.
GCAACTTCTGTGAGTTACTTATATGTATTTTCTGTTTTAAAAATCTCACACTTTTAAATACAGAAACTTAAATTGCAATAAGAGAAAAGTCAGCAGTAAAATGGAAAGAAGGAAAATAGAGCAATTAACCTAAAAATGAGGAGAAAATTTTGCCCTAGGGGAACTGCTGGAAAAAATTGAGAAGAAAGGTGATTAATCCTTCTTCTATTTCTCTGTTTAATGCCTTTAAGAAGGAAAAGCTTTTGGCTTTATGATAAACACACTCACTTTTGACAATGCTGGCACAAAGTATTATACACATAATTACTCAAGGGAGAAACATGCTCTGGGGAAAAGAAGAAATTTTTTTTGGTTTATTTTGTGCTCACCCTCCAGCTCTAACCCCCAGCTCACTTCCAGACTTCACCACCCACTAAAGCCAAAGAAAATAAAAGATGCGCATCACCGGCACTATATTAATGCTTTAAAATTGCTTTTTATAAGAGAGACTAAATACTCAGCTGAGTTAAATAAAGACTTTAGATCTTCCTTAGATATCCTAGTTCACTTTAAGAACATTTATATATGGAATATCAAGAATTATTTTTAAAATAATACTTTAAGCTAAAAAATAATCCAATTTCCCTAAGCAGTCAGTATAATTGAATAGAGTCCATAGTCAAATAATCTCCTACTGTCAATTAACCAAATCATTATTAGAATTATTATTCAATTATGTTATTATCATTAAAATGATGCCATTGCAAGCACTAACTAGTAGAGTTTGTCTTCAGTCTTCTATATATCATTACTGTTCAAGTGAAATGGGAATATTTATTCCTTTGAAAGATAAACCTCAGTTTAGAGCACAAAATGGAACAATTCTAACTTAAAACAGACAATGTGAAGAGCATAGCATCCTCCATGTTTGGGAAATATAGTCAGAAAAAATTACCATTATTTTCTCCTTTTCATTTGCCTATGCTTAAAGCATTATAACTCTTTTACTGATCATTTCTGGACTTCTCTCTCTAAATTTTTCACATAAAAATGAAAATAAGGATCTTGCACTTTAAATGTCTTGGCAATATGCTTGTCAGCACAAAAGAAAGATCTAAGTGAATGGTTTCCTTTGATATCTGTCTCTCATGGTATTGTGTCACATCTAGCAGTGTGAAAAATAAATACAAGCTGCATGTTAAGGAAGAAAAAAGAAAAAAAAGGAAGGTTTCTGGTACAGAATAAAAGAAAAGATGATGCTTTTGCATAGTATTTTGGGGAAAAAAATAAATATTAGATTCCAAATTGACTTCCACTGAGAAATTAATCCTTTTTGATGATTAAACATTTTTATTTTCTTTTTAGGGAAACTAGAACAGTACTAGGATGGCTGAAACTGAAATCAGTATGTGAGCAAACAAAAAAAAAAACAACCTCCAATACTCTTCAAGAAACCTACCATAGTGCAGCACTTTGGCATGACTATGTCCAGAGTGCCTGATTTTTAATCTCCTGAAGTAAACTGGAAGCAAACTGTTTAAAAGAATTTTTCTCTAAAGTTGCAGACATCTCAAGATCATGCAGGAGAAACAATCTTTCTTTTTTTCAAACACCTATGCTAATAACTCTTCAATAGGCACTTATCTATTGTTTTAGAGCATTGTTTTAATTATATGTTAAGAAAACAGATCTACGATTTTTTTTGGGAAGCAACATACAATGGCATTTTTTCACTCAAGTGAAATTGGTTAAGGTTGGTTTAATCTGAATAGAAACATTGGTCTAACACTTGTACAACCTTTTAACGTTGCTGGAGTTTGGGATTAAACATCTTGAACTGAATTACTTTCTCCCTTAGAGCAGAGCTTATCTCATTAAAAAGCAAGACAAAACAAATACAAAAAGACATGAGTCACAGCTTATTTACAAGTACAGAAAATTCTTTAAATGTCCAGAATTACTCTAAGGTTAAGGTTGCACCCATGCTTCTCTTATTACCATACCTTAGTGCTTACTTCATAAAAATTTTTGCTAAAGAATTCATCTGAAGAGGAGTAACATAATTTCCTCACCTCATTCACTTCCATAATCACAATCATCTCAAACCATTAACTTTCAAATTAGAACTTCATAATGTTACTTTTTTTTTGAATTGCCATACAAACCAGCTGTCATTCTGTCTAGCCTAGAGCCTCAAGTAAACCATTACCAGATACTTAAGGAAAATCCAGAAAAAATGCAGTTATAGAATAATATTCCATAGTGGAACTACCTTCAGAAAAACTACAGAATTAGAAAAAAAAGCAAAAGAAAACTGTTAATTGGAAATCAGTCTTCTTTCAGGAAAAGTTTTTGTAAACTTTAGTCCAATCCCATCAAACACTCGAACTGTTGATACAAAAGCATGGATCATTAAAAAAAAAAAATCAGAAAGTACTTTATGACCTGAAAAATATCAGTCTTACGACAATGCCACTCATAATAGATGATAGTGCTATATTTATTGCAATTTTACACAGATACAAAAAGATGATTTAATTTCTGATTTTCCAGTGGTAAGTGTGAGACAAAAAAAAAGAGAAAAGGAAACAGATAAAAAAATTTATGGGCACAAAAAAAATTTGAATCTATCTAAGAATCTAATGAAGTGCATTGATATTTGTAAACAAAACAAAACTAAACCCAAAAAACCACTCCTCCCCTCCTCCCAATTTCTTTTCCATGCTGAAAACTATTAATTGGGAACATTCATTGCTACAAAGAGGATAAACAGGATTTGTTTACTAATTCAAAGTCAATACAGATTTTGCATACAAACATGACAAGTAGTGGAGGAACAATACATGTGAAATGTATTTTTCTACTATTGTGAGTCACTGGGAATTGCTCAAAGGCAATTTCTTGATAGAAAACACGGTTATTAAGGCAGAAGCTAAATACAGCAGTGAACTGTACATATACTTGTTAATGCAGAGAATATATGTCCCTGCCCACATATATGCATCAGGTAATGAATGAATGAACATTTATCAACAAAAATAACACTGTAGGCAAGAGTGATGTGAAAATTTTGTCTTTTGTGTGCCTTTGTTGTCTTTAGCATAGCGATAAGCATTTGAGTCTCTTCCAGTTAAAGATCTGAACAGATAAATTCTAAGAATTGTGACTTGTTTTATTTTTTTTTGCTCATAACTGTGGGCAGTGTTCAGAGCTAAAACTAACCAGGAAGCTCCTTTCAGACCATCATTCTCTACCATCCACTGAAATTTTGAGATACAGGTCACTAGATCATGAAGTCATAATCTGTAAAACATTGGAAATAACACCCACACAATTAAAAATCATGTCAGCTTTTCAGAAACATATGCTTTCCTAATATAGAAGGGTTTTTTTTTTTTGAAAGTTAAATGCTTTGCAAGCTTGTTTACTGAAGGTGTGCAACCTTTTCTATAAAATCTTTCTAAAAGTTTACAAGTACTTTTGAACTGGTAAATGAACTGATTGTGTACCATGAAATATGTAATTTTCACTATGAAAATATTCAGAAAGGGTTGGTCATTACTTCATATGGAAAGAGCTGAATGGAAAAAATCTGTCAAAAATTAAAATTTTGATGGATAGGCACACTGGAAATAAACAGAAAATCCAAAATTCCACCC